>QFDD01002008.1:0-19697 GCA_006871305.1 Vachellia collinsii | reverse complement strand
TAATTCAATTTTCGAGCTTTTATTAGGCGTCATCAAGATCAACAAAATCCCAAATTTTCATGTTCCAAACTTGTAATAAAATGAGAGTGTTTTGTCATTGTCATTTGAACATAGACATATATATATGGGTTGATTAGGTTTAGCAAGTAATGATATCGTCAAATTGAATTGATTATAAGATGATTATGTCGCCAAAACATATACAGCTAGCTAGAGAGGAAGTAGGTGGCATAGTTTTGAGGGCTTTGCTTGAAGATCAAGCCACAATTTACCTCCCAACATGACATGTGAGTTGAATTTAATCACAACCACCTTTCAGTGATCGGTAATTGATAATAAATTATTATGATGTCTGACTGCAGTTAAAACTACTGTATTGATCGTGAAAATGTTCACGATAGATATAGAAATGGGTTTTAAAATAAACATATATATATATGTGTGTGTGTGTGCGTGCGTAATACAGTGGAAAGATTCAAACTTGAATATGTACATGAAGCCGTCATTTGAAGCTTGTAAGTGTACACTATTTAAAAATTTAAAGCCTAATGTGATAAGTTTCAATATTTTTACACAAAATGATAGCAATATTCTATGATTTTTTTCCATTAAAATGAAATCAAATTGACCTCAACCCTTTCCAATATGGGCACTCATGAAGGGGTAGAAATTCAAAGCATGTTGGATTTTTGGAGATTAAGTGCCGGGTGAGTGTGACCCATTTTCCAAGCACAAAATTCCTAACTAATAATTATGAAAGCTTCAACATCATGTTATATATGAATTGTTTTGTTAAAAATAAAAATAATTGGCACAGTATCTAACACACGTATATATATAGGGGCTGTTTCTACTTTCTACCATATTGGGTTATTATACTGTGCGAAATGACTTTATGGCAAAGTAAAAATGTGAAAACATTGAGACCGAGCTACGCCTAAACCGCTCAACTTTTGGCCTTGTAGTGTTCCCAAAACAAGAAGCCTAACGTCATAATTACACGCTTTCACTTTTCAACAATGGGAATCAACCCCTTGTTCCCTACCACCATCCTATGTATCTATCTATGTCTCCTCGCATGCTTTAACATATATGCATGCATGTGTATAAGTGAAATACTTACGTATATTGTATTATTATATTATATAATAGTTTATAAATCAAATAAATTAATTCAAAAAATAATAGATACATAAATTAATTAAAATTTTTAATTTTTTTTAAAAAATTAATTAATTATTATATTAAAAATCGGAGAAAATACTTTAAAACAAAAAACCTATTGCCTGTGTGGGAAAGAGCTTTTATGATGCAAGGCATGCATGGTGCATGCTTGTATAGAATGGGATGAGAGGAGAGAGAGATTGTGTAAGGAAGAAGGGAGGCAGGGTGGGGCCCAGATGCGGGGAGGCATCGTTGAAGGGTCAACCTCATTGCCTCTCTTTTAGCCCTTCAAACCCCCCAACACAGCCCATCATTCCTCAACCTCAACCTCAACCTCAACCACCCCATTCTCTCTTACCACCTCACAGAAACGGGTTATCATTCTCTGTGCTCGCATGCAGCCTCCTCTCCTGCACCCACCCACCACAGCCAAAGCATCTCCCTTCATTCCCCTTCCTCTCATCCCTTTTCTTGTACTCCCTCTCGTCGTCTTGTTACTCTTCAACAACCCTAAACAAACTATTAGCTAAAATTAATTAGAAGTAATGAATATATAAGAGATATTATTCTTTTAAAATATATCATTATCTATAAGGATGATAAGTGAGAGAGAGAATATGCGGAAAAAAAAAGATGAAAAAAATGAAAAGGAAAAAAAGATGTCAGAGAGACAAAATTTTATACAAAATAAAATTGTTACTTATATAGAACTAAAACTATAAGAGAGAATATCACTTGTAAATAAGAGTACAAGGAGTGTTTCATATTGTGCTGTGCATTGATGTCCAATATTATTGTCATTCTTAATTATTATTTGCATGCATGCCCTGCCATCATTGGCTCTCTCACATCCACACGTGCCTGCTCTTTCTCATCACTCCTCCTCCATGCATGCCCTTGATCGCCCACACTACTCACAATCATCGCCCACCCTTTCCTTTTCTTCCATGGATTGATTTAAGCTACTTTGAGATATAAAGACAAATCTAATGTACAACTTACTCTTATAATCCTATTTATAAAGAAAAACCTTAAGTTTTATTAATTATCTCTATTATACTTCATAAGAAAAAAAAAACAACACAATAATAAATTAGAGGTAAAATTAGATATTTTTATAAGAAAATTTAATGATGTGTTGTATAAATAGGATTAAAAAATTCCTCCACTCTCTATCCTATAAATAGGAAATCATAGGAGTAAATCACTAACATCTAGTTAATACAAATGCTTATCGTATCTTCCTGGTTCAAAGCTAATCACTTTTTTATGATCATTAGGAAGGAGCTAGTGATCCAGTCAGTGGCCAAGAAATTAATTAATTATTCTACAATATGCCCTTAAAAAAGTCTCAAGCAATTAATTAAACGCCTCTTAGATTATGATGATAAGATATCACGATTAATACATTCTTAAATTCTCTCATGATGAACGACTTTTGTCTTGTTCTATGTCCTGTGTATATATGATCAATCTAATCTGAATTTTTATATTACCAGTTTGGTTCTTGTTTAATTTCATGCGTATCACGTGCACAGCATTAGTCAAAAAATTGAATTATAAAAAAATGGCACACTTTTAATTAATTAGTCAAAATTCGACGATAATAATTGAGGTAAGAGGACGCTAAAAAAAAAAGGATATGTGCATATATACGACTGTAGTGGAATTATGTGATCCTGTATGATTGCATTTTGATTTTGTTTATTTATAAAATATGTGTTTGTTTAAATTAAAGTAAAGCAAAACATCTATGTACGGCATTCAAACAAGATGTTAGGCAAATCGGTATCTTGTCTCTGCCATGTCTCTTACATGAAACAAACACAAGCTGAGTTCATTCATATTTCTTTCCATAATGAAGTAGGCTAGCTAATTCAAGTGATCACGCTGTTTACTTTCACCAATAATTGGTGAAAAGCCAAAGAAAATTATCCAATTAATTATATCTATATACTTGTTTTGCGTTTTCCTTATTTTTACCCAATTGCACATTAGAGGGGAAAAGAAAAAAAAAACTGCTCACAAATGTACGCTAAACCATAGTTTTTAATGTGTTCTTCAAACTTAGCTCACCTTATTTTTTTTTTAAAAAAATTATATTTGTTAATCAAGTGGAAGCATGTATTATTAATTAGATTTCATTATACAGTCTCGATTATATATGCATGCATGCATGTATATGTATATGTATGTATTGTCTGTCTCTTAAATAATGGAAACTTTTCCTTATTTATCGTGACCATTATTGCCAAAATTATGATAGGGTTTATACACAGAGACGACGACTTTGCTGTCACCAACAACCCACTATATATTTTTCTCCCACCAACAAAATGTTTGTAAGTTTGGAGTGTGTTGATACGATGATGTGTCTAAGGGTTTTACTAACTATAACAAATCTGAACATATTTTTATTTCATTTGCACTCCAAGTCAAATAAAATTTCAATATTTCTGATATTTATGGTTAACATTTGCCAATGCATGCATTTATTTGAATTAAGGATTTCTTTGCACCATTTTTTAAAGTTGATGGACAAAATTACACCATAGTTTAGGGCTTTATGGATATTTTTGTGCCATACTTGAGTTAAGGATGTAAGCTTCACGTATGTACCTCATGAGTATTTTTGCATTTAAACCCTGTTTGCATCTTAATACGTTTCAAAGTACCTTAAATTTTTTTGGTGGAAGTTGAGAATGAAGGAGAAAACTTTAATTTATAAATTGCAGCAGGTCAGATTCAAACACAAATATAATTAACCCCAAGGAAAAAAAAATTAAAGGTGAAAGCAAAGAGAATCCGTGAGCGAAAACAAAAGAACGAAAGGGGGGGGGGCAACTGTCAAACATCATTAGCACGTAAGAATTATGGTTTAACTTCAGAGGTAATCTTCATATAATGATTCATTAGTGACACTCTTAATCAAGCTTTATTATCATGCACTTTTTTTACTTAGTACATAAGCATAATTATGCACTACTCAGAAAAACAAAAAACTTTCTCAAAGAGAACAAAAAAAATCAACAATTGTCACAGCCCACTGGAGGAAAAAAATGCAAGCCACTTAATAAAGACAGGGCAATGGTAATTATTAGAAATGAAGACGTTTGGAAAAAAAAAAGTTGCATATATCCTCCAAAATTACCGCAAAAAGTAATCTTAAACCACATTCACTACATATCAAAGCGGTTTTGTTAGGTTTAAATCAGGAAGTTTGTGGACCATCCGATATAATGTGATTTCGACCAATGATTCAGCTGAACACACACACGCAGAGCATCCAAAATAAAGCTTCATATAGAGTTTTTACTTCCATCCATTCATACTTATCCCTGTCTTTATTCTCTACTCTTTCCAAACATATTATTATTGTTATTATATATACAGCCACTTTTGTGCGTGTTTCACATTTAGACTTAGTGTGTGTGTGTGTGTATCGTTGTGTGGTGTTATAAGTTTGAATTACTCTGAAATGCTCTTTGTTTGTGGTCATCGTAAGAGAGTGAAAGCGAGCAAAGGCATGAAGGCGACACTGAGATACTTAGCAGGAATGGCTGGGCCTAGTGGCTATGGCTCAAATTCAACAGCTGAGCAAGTCACTGAAGATTGTTCATGCTTTCTCTCTTCTCATCTAACTGCTCTCGTCACTGGTAAGCCTACAAGAAGAACATCGCTTTCTTATTATTCTCATCTCGCCAACACCCTTTTCTTATGTGAATATGTGTATATATATAAGGACCAAATATATGTGGTTTTGGTTTGATTGGTTTTTCTTCTTCCTTGTTTCCTTTCATTCCCTTCTCATTCTTCAAGCCTCCAACTAATTGACTGGTGTCCATATGAGATGATTTAGGAGATTTATGAATGTCAGATTGATATATCACTCCCATCTTCTTTGATTTGACAGAAAAGTTTGATAGATCTGTTTCCAGCTGGTTAATTTTCAGAAAACTGTAATTAAAATACCATCGTTGAAAACTACTAGAATGAGAAGAAACACTAGACATAAATTTTGTTTCGTTTTCTTTTGTGTGTGTGTGTGTGTACAGCGACACAGCACAAAACCACACGCCTCATGTCTTGTTTCGTGTCTGTGTTAAATCTGAGAATGAACAAGGCTCACCGCTGAGCTATGGGGTATATGCACGAAGGTTCGTTTTTATTTTTTTGGGTGGGATTGAGGAAATTAACTAGTGGGAGATAGCCTGGCAGTGAAACCCGTGAGTGTACCAAAAAGAGAAGAATGGTGAGATCGATTTTCTTGATAGCTGCAACAAGACATGATTCTGTCTCCTTCTGTACAATTCTTTTTTCTTGTCTCTTTCATATTGGTTCACAGAAGACACTTGAGATTATATCACCCCCATATCGATCTCTCTTTCTCCTTTTACGTTTGTTTCTTCTTTTAATGATTGCCAGAAGAATCTCGAGAATACATGTGTGTGTGTGTGTGTGTGTGTGTGTGTGTGTGTGTGTGTTAATGTTGGATTTTATATAGCTTAATGAATTAAGTGTTGTTATGAATTAAGGTGGGACTTCTGGGATTGGAGCAGAAACAGCGAGAGTGCTGGCAAAGAGAGGAGTGAGAGTAGTGATTGGAGCAAGGGACTTGAAGAAGGCGAGAGAAGTGAGACACAATATTCAGAAAGAGACTCCAAAAGCAGAGGTTATAGTGTTGGAAATCGATCTCAGTTCTTTTGCTTCTGTACAGAGATTTTGTTCTGAGTTCTTGGCTCTACAACTTCCCCTCAATATCCTCATGTAAGTTTCTCATTTTATACATATGAAATAATGTTGTGATTGATTCCATTTTTTTAAATAATCGTTCTGAAAGGGGGAGTGTTTTTTTTTTCTTGACAGAAACAATGCTGGAATATTCTCTCAGAACTTGGAGTTCTCCGAAGAGAAAATTGAGATGACATTTGCCACCAATTACCTTGGTACTTCTCAAGTTCTCGCCTCCTTAAGTCCTTTATAAAAAGGGTTTCAAGAAATAGAATAGTTTAAATCATTCTTTAACCCATTATTATCAATTTCGCCAAACTTTAATTTTTCTTTGTAATTTTATCCCAGAGAATTTGAAAAAAATATTATGATCTATAATTGAATACACACATATCGTTCACTATCATTTTGGTCCACCAGGCATGCATGCGCTATGATCTTTATGAGCTGCAAGTTCAAAGCTTCTGAAGTCTGTATCTTAAGTGCAAAGCTTTTGTTGAAGATGCTTTGACATGTCATTTTTTACCTCGTAGTCCGAGTCCAAGCTGGTCAAGAAAGAGAAGAATTCAAAAAAAACAGATAAAAGTTTTTTAATGCTTTTGTTAACGGAGTATAATAACATCTTATAATACCCTACTTAATGAGATAAGACTTTATTATTGTTTTTGCTTACGATTGACCATGTTTTGGGAATGAATTGGGAATACAGGACATTTTTTGTTGACGGAAATGCTGGTAGAGAAGATGATAGAAACAGCAGAGAAGAGTGGGATTGAAGGAAGGATCATAAATGTGTCTTCTGTGATCCATAGCTGGGTCAAGAGAGAAGCTTTTCATTTCCACAACATGCTCAATGGAACAAAGTACCATCACTTTTTAATTACTTAATTAATTAATCACTCATTCTCTTTAAAACATTATTATTAGATATATCTGCTAATCACCACTTAATGTTGAATGTAACTGCAGATATAACGGGACACGTGCGTATGCTCAATCAAAATTGGCAAATATTCTGCATGCCAAGGAATTGGCCAGACAGCTTAAGGTTAGAAATACTAAATAACATGAAGCAAGCATTCTTATATTTGTGTGCTAAAATAATGTCATGGTTCAAGGTTGTATGATGAACATTTAATTTGTGTTGTATATGTCAGGCGAGGAAGGCAAAAGTAACAGTGAATGCGGTTCATCCGGGGATTGTGAAGACAGGAATTATCAGAGCTCATAAAGGCCTATTGACAGGTAAAATTATTCCATTTTAATATAATATATATAAACGATCTGAATATGATATTTCGTCATAAACTGAATAAATAACCAACTATTCTTAAAACTTGTACGCAGATTCCCTCTTCTTCATTGCATCCAAGTTGCTCAAATCAACATCTCAGGTCTGTTAAACAAGTCTCTGATCTCAACTTGTATGTTTGTGTTCAAAGAAATAAAACAAAAACTGTGCAGGCTTGAGATTAGAAGTATGTTTCTTGAGAGAGTTTTGTCTCGACTTGTGTGAAAGTATTTTTCAGAAGTGGTTGCCAAACATACTTCTAGTGTCTAACTTGTGTTTTGTCTAGAAACATGTTCAGACTAGAAGGGGTTGGCTATGATCTGATCCAGCCCAAACTTCGTCCGACACTAAATCAGACTGGGTTTTGGTCCACCGGGTTTAGGACTAGTCTATCAAACTAACTGTTTTTTTTAAATAAATAAATAAATAAAAGCTTTATACCTGTAGACATTAATTAAAAGTGATGTGTGTATGATATTGATATGGACAGGGAGCAGCGACAACGTGTTATGTTGCAGTGAGTGAGCAAACACAAGGGTTGAGCGGGAAATACTACGCAGATTGTAACGAGACAAAGTGTTCGAGTGTTGCAAACGATGAATTCGAAGCTCAGAAGCTATGGAACAACACTCGAGCTTTGCTTCATAAACGACTGCGTCAAGCCTCCTCTTCATAATAATAATAACAACCCTCCCATACAATGCACTCACCCTCCCGTGTGTATATGTAAAAAAAACCATGATAGGACTATTACTACGTTACAAGTCAAAATCTCCAACCATATATTATTCACAAATCAAACTCCATACAAATTTAATTGTTCGTACTCTCTCACCGCCATTTCTTCTGGCCAAATTCATATATACGGGATTTTTCCTTTTGGATCAGAATGTGACAAAAATAAACTAATTCAACTGTACTAGTAGCAATTCAGACGCCATTAATCTGGAAACGTGCTCAAGTAATAATTGAATTGTTTGAAGATGAACACATTTTCACCCCCAAAGCATACTTCAAACAAGTTATGAGCACAGAGTATTTGCCAAGATTACAATGAAAAATTTATAAAAATTAAAAATATGCCTTACATTTAAAATTAAAATCAACTCTCCAATCAAATTATGTCATAATCCATAGGAGTAGAAAGTTATCAAAGATAATAAATTTGACTACATGAAAGGGAAGATCAAGCAATATCATTTGACTTGTCAATTTAGATGGAAGCCTTCAGAATTGAGGATGGATTGGATTAGATACGGATAGGCCGGTTAACCCGATAAATAGAGTCATTCCTGAGAGTGAAATTTTGGGTGAAAATGGAATTTGGACAGGCGAATTAGGCTTTTTGCTCGATGCTCCCATTCTCCTTTGTATTAAAAAGAGCGGGGGGAAAAAGAAATAGGAAAAAAGAAAATCAAAACATGAATAAGCTTGTGGACAACCCCACCAATAGGATAGAAAAACCTTTCCAATGTGTTAGGTTCTCATGTGCAGGAAAACATGTGATTTATTTACATGGTCAAACAAAAGCATGATTAAATGAAGAGCTGATAATAGACCAAACAAGAAATTATAAAACACGATCATCACAAAATAGATGGGAAAATACAGAAGCGCCACACAAAACAACAAAGTTATGCCCTCATACGATATCAAGTTATAACATACATCTTGCGAAGCTCTCCTTCTATCTTGGATATGCGGGTTCAGCCATCTACAATTCAGATGGCTTCGTTCACGTGTCAATTTGTTCAGCAGCCTGAGTCACGACTCACGAGTTATGACTTATGACTACTTGAGCACTACAAGACTCAAGCGTTTCTCATCCAACAACGCACGGGTAGCCAAACAGCCTGCACTAGACTTTATTTCCTCGCCTGCCATGTCAGAGATCTTAGTTAACATCAATTGAACTTGCACGCCAAGAGCAGAAAATCAATGCGAGCATCACAAAAAATATACATGTAAGAATCATATACAATTCTTATTATGTAGACCAGGTAAATAATTGGCTATTTGAATTTCTATACACTAACATATGATGCTAATACAGATTAATGATGGCGATTCCCCTTTAGTTCATGCATAAAACCATGGACAAATCATGGCAGAATGTATTCTTTCAAATCTAATTATCATTTCAACATCAGAAGCATTAACTTATCAAGCACACACAGCCAGCCAACTGCCAGTACAAACTCACAATTATCATTCTGTTTTATGTTTTATTTTTAGTCCCTGAGGATCCTTTCTTTATGTTGTAACTTGTAACAAATGGTCCAAATAGAGTAGAAACATACACTATATAAAGACCATTCGCAATTGTTTCAGCATTCACAAATCACAACCACTCATGCAATGTTGGATATCTGTTCAGAAGAGAACAAAGAACCAGGTCGCATAGTTTAGATGATGGAGGGTTTCATCTAAATTGAAAGGAGGAAAAGATAAGCTGATCAAGAATGAGGTTCATCAGAATGTCTTCCTTCAACAGTACCATTAGTTTGAGGTAAATGCAAGCTCAAGAAGTCAAATTTCAAACCAATATGTCTTCAGTCATCATATTGATTACTGCCGCATGATGTTAAAAATGGAAAAAATATATTCAATCCCACCAACTTCCAGTTCCAGGTTCTAACATCTATAGTCCCTCTATCAGAGATATATGGTCTTAAAATCTTCGCTATCCATTCATAGGACTTCATCTCAGGCTCAAACATTGAAGAAAGAAAAAGCTCATCAGAAGCAATATGTCTAACCATGATTGATGTTTATCTACCCTAAAATTTGTACGATAGTGTCATTGGCAAGGAAAAGGGGAAAATTATAAAATAAACTCATGATCGTAACATGATAATAACTTCTACGGAGGAGAATTCTAACCTTGCAATAACAAGAAATTTTGCTGAGTTAAATCCAATGAGCACAAGTTACTGATTAGATTCATACCTTCAAACGAGGAGACTGGCGAACTGATGAGGCAGATCCAGGAGACAAGGCAGCAGATATTCCCCGCCTTCCGAGGGTTTGTTTCTTGGAAGGCCTCTCACCTTTTGTAGGTTGAACTTGATTCTCATTTTTCTTGGTCGGGGAATCACTTCTAAAGGATGAGATAGATACATCTGGAGCAGATGTAGAGATAATAGCAGACTCTTGATGTTCACTATTTAAGGATGCTACAGTCCCTGTTTAGTTAATTTGTTAGAGATTGATATGAAAGAAATTAAAAAGCCAATTCTTTAAAATTAAACCAACATCTGCTCATACAAGATAAGTTGATGGCTTCAACAATAATGCACTGTATGAGAAATAAGATGGTACTTCCATTTTAACAAGTATATCATACCAATTCCGACTACAAAGCTAAATTCCAAGACGACAGAAATCAAAATTATAGATGCGTTAGATAGGACTAAGGCTCCAGAACAGTTAGCTCCCCCATTTATAAGCATCTATGATGATGTTCGCATATAAAGCCAGTCATACCTTGTGCTACTGCTTCTTGAAACTTCCTCCTCATAACTCTGACATATTTAAACAGCCCGTTTGTCTTGTTTAATTCATGGGTCAACTCTTTGGTTCCTTTGAGGGAGGGTTCACAGTTCAATACTGAAATCAAAGAAACGAATTCAGATTTATGAAGCACATCATTACATTGTTTTGAGATTATAAACAAAACCAAAAATGCCCCTTACATGTGTAAGTATCATTTTCATGACGGATGGTAAAAAAGCATTCCTCACTAGGATTGTTCACATTGATATTCTTGAAGGTAAACTTCACCCCTAATTTGCAGAAGATCTTGTAAGGATATCAAAGAATGAAGAAGAATAAAACTTGGACAATATGAACAACATCAATTACCATGTCCGCCTTCAACATGGAAGCCTAGGACTGTATTGTACCATGAGATGGCCTCCAGTATTTCATCTTTTCGTTCAGTGCTTCCATTCATTGTCCCTTCAGATGCTGCCAAGCGTTTAGAATACCAGTATTTCTCATAAACTATAAAAATCCAATTAAAATAATTCAAATTTTAGGAAGGGCGAAGAGAGTGAGGGAAACTACCAGAACCACAAAATGTTTCCTAGTCAAAGTGAAAAGGTATTGTAAAACATACTCCCAAAGGTTTGTCATCAAACATGTGACATAACATTTGGAGGCATTTATTTATTAAACTAGATAGTGGCACTTCAAATCAACTGATAGGACCACAAAGATTTTAGTTTCAAACAAAATTTTCAAAGATATGTCATTTCACAGTTCACACAAGATGGTGGGCATCTTAACATTGCTAGACTTATTAAGCTTGGGCAGTTAGATTCCATTTACCAAGAGTTGATTGGGTTCTCCAATTGGCACAATGGGTACTATAGTTTTAATCACATGATTAACTTTAAATGAAGGCTTCATCAAACCCAATATGTGTGTGTATGAGAAGCACGCAGGCAAGCATCATCATGAAAGATATGGCTAACTAGCAAATGACAATAGAATCTTCAACATTTGTCTCATTCTAATGGAATCAATAATGATCTTTTTAAGTGCTAGCAAACTAATAGTGGCAATGCTAATTGCATTTCCTCTTCCACAGGGCCACGATAATAAAAATGAGCGTCAAGCAAGTACAATAGTGCATATAAAAACAGATTTGAACAGAATGAAGACTATGCCCACAGGTCAATAGCCAGCTGGGAGCCTAGTAATGTTTAGAAGATAACTATGAAGAGCACGCAGTCCATAAATTCACAAACAGATCATTACCAGGATAATGCTGAGATAAAATTGCAGCACATTCACTATTCTTGGTTCTTTGATCCTGAACACTCTTCTTAAGATCATCAACTCTTGCCTTCGCAGAATCAATTGCATCAATCAGCGCCATACGCCTGGCCTCTTTGCGAGTTTTGACTGCGTGAAAATGCAATTAAGAGTTGCGAGAAGTAACAAGTTAATGCTCAGTCACGAAAAGCTATCGTGTTCAGATACTTTCGACAATGAAATTATGCAGTCTGGTTCAGAGAAATTAAAATTAAAATCCACCGATATAAATATATAAAGCGAAAGTAAAGATGTACCTCCCAGTGCATTAACCAAGTCATCCTCTGCCTCCCTCAATTTAGCTTTGGCCTCTTCTAATTTAGCTGGAAGGACATAAAATAAATCAAAAGTCTACAATCCGCGTCATAAGCGATAGTTCTAAAGCATAAATTACTCGACAAAAGATTGAATCAGGGAAAACGTGTAAAAGCTCAGAGCCCTGATTTATTATAACCATAACCCAAATCCATAGGAAATACTATTGAAAGTAAACTAGCGGGGAACCCTCGCCTTGATGCTGAGCAGTTTCTTGTGATCTCTCCCTTAATGATTCGAGGGATTTCGTATAAGAAGAAGAAAAGACGTCAATTTTGTGCTGTAGAACCGGAATCTCTGCATCACAGATCAAGCGCTCAGACTCCATCTTCTTTTGCACTGATTCTGACATCTGCACTAGCTACTAAATGGCAAAATAGGTGTAGTTTCGCCCCATTTTCACGTAACCCTCCCTTGTTCTCTTGGGAAAAAAATTGCAGAGCTGTTCTATTGACGGTGGAGAGGAGAAAGGGTCAAACAAAATGGAAGCTTGAAGGGGAAAAACGGTGAACGTGGCAGAGATTATCTGCCTTTTTTTTTTTTTTTGGTTGGTGCCAGAAGAGATGATCCGATGAATGGCTGAATCAAGGGGGGGAAAGGACGAATGAACGGAGAAGAGTATCGAAATTGAAATTGGAGGGCTAAACCAAAATGGTTTTCATGGAGAAGGCCAAACCAGAATCGGGAAACGTTTCGAGTTGCAGGGTCGGAGTGGCAGAGATGAGGGAATGAAATGACCGAAATGGGTTTCTAGCCCTCATCCGAGATCCATAGCCCGCCAATCCGCCATTTTGTGTTTGAATTATATACCGGGAAAACGACATTCTGTTTTCAAGACGCTAAACATGTGGGCATTCCTTTTACAGGTTTTCTAAATACTAATGACAATATCACCCAAAAAAAAAAAATACTAATGACAATGGTTTCAAATTTTCAGTCCTTACATTGAGTGTTTAATAATATTTTAAATAAAGTTTTATTTAATAAAAAAATTGTTAAAAAATAGTGCTAATATAATTTTTAATTATGTAATTTACCTTCATTTTGTTTAAAGATTAAAATTTGTATTAACGCTTGAAATTTGAAAGAAAACAAAGACCTTCACAGCAAATTATCTCACTAAAAGGAAGGGAGAAAAACAAAAAAAGGCCTTGATAGCAATGAAGATACTCTCTTGGGCCTTTGCTTGGAATTTGGGGATTCCTATAACAGGCTTCCAAAAATGCTTCCCTCTCACTTGTACCAAAAAAAAAAAATGCTTCCCTCTCAAGAATGGGCTGCAAGTATTTTGGAAAGCGGCTGTTTACCATGGGCCTCGTGTAACAGCTCATTTTTTGGCAAAAGCCCGGAATAAATTGAATCAGACAATCTCGCGCACTCTTCAGCTGCTAAGATCCGAAGATGAGACAGACAAGCATCAAAGAGAGCGGCTCTGGGTAACCCATCCTTTGCCAGTTTATCTGCAGAGGTTCATTATACTTACAACAAAGAGTTCAAGTTGAAGAATGACCAGAGGGAGGAGCTTGACATTATATTATGGGGGTCACAAGACCCCACATGAAAGGCTTGAACGATTTGGAATAATCTATATATGCATTGTTTCTACACTTTGTGATTGATAGAATGCGTGAGGGTTTTGCACATGATACATTGCCTCCTTTGTCTGTTGCTTGTTCACTACGTAATTATAAACATTTTGTTTGCCACCGTTCTGCAATTCTCTGGAGAAGTAAACATAACAATCATTGAGGCCATGAGCAGGCACACGTTTCGTTTCTAGTTTCACTGTTTGATGTGCGCACCAATTAACAATTCCAGCCCCCACATGTTGTTCTCTTAATTCTTGTGTATATCTATGTTCACTGCTCTTTTTTTTTTTTGTTGTATCATGCTCGCTGTAGTTTTAATTTGTGATTTTTTATCCTTACAGTTTCATAAAAGGCTTGTTAAATTAAAAGTAAAACGACCAAAATCAAAACTCTTTTTAGCCTGCATCTGGGTATTGCAACGTCTTCAAATGAGCTGATGGACAGTGTACAAAGGGTTCAGTTGGATCATGATTGAAGTTCCCACTCTTTTATTCCCATGATTTTCACTTTCTGTTGTTGTTGTTGTTGATGCAGACTGTAATGTCTTACCGTTTTCTACGTCTGTTAATTTCATTTTCCCTGTTATTTAATTATGCTTTTAACCAGTTGCACTGTGTAGACTTTGGTTTGTGCTTATAGAGTTAAATGAAATCCTTGGTTGGCCAAAAAAATAATTTGTATACTAATTGAGATTGAAATTTTTAGTCATATCTTAGCGTAAAAATCCAGTATACCCTGAGATTCAATTTATTATGAATAGATATTTTTAATACATTATCATTTCGAATCTCCTCAAAGGCAGTGCAAAACGAATATCCACCATCACCATTTTTTTTTTCTTGGGACCAAATCACCACTTAGAAGTGAAAGTGTCTTAAGAGTTTAGAAAATAGAAACAATGAAATGGTTAGCACGTGATGAACGATAACAAGTAAGCTAATTTGATGGTGAAGTAAGAATCAAATATTTATATGGTCGGTCTTAAAAGAGAGAGCAAACTAAATATAAGCCACCCATTTGTCTTCAATTCCTTCTCCTTAATTACTATATCTGAAAACACTTTTGAGCCGAAAGAAGAAAAGAGCATTCACTCACAAGGCTAAGTGATCTTGAAAGAATAGAAGAAGAAAGAGAACAATATTCCAGTACAGCCCAAAACTTAATTAATTGGACGCCAAATTAAAGACCTAATAATTCAACAAATAAATCGCAAAGCTTATCTGAATGACAAAACCATCAAGGAAGGAAAGGAATATATGTGTATATATATAGCTTTCATAAAGTGCTAAATTTTGATTTGATATTAAATTCATTGAAAACATAAATTGAGATTATTAAAGCTGGGTTAGCAAAATAATAATATTAAATGGTGGAGGCATTTACATGGGCATGCACCAGCTGACTGATTAAAGAATTCTCTAATGATTGGCTGAAGTTTCAAAGTCAATTGCTCAAAAGCAAGAGCACACAGTATTCCAACACTTCCACTTCTTCTTTCAATGCATGTTCCACATTATTTGTGCTAGCCATTTAGCAGACGCGTGTCTCTTTAAAAAAGGGGAAAAAAAAGGCAAAATAATTTGCTTAAAATAACAGTTTTAAGAAGAAACATTATAGGGTTAATATAATTTTTATCCCTCAAATTTATTCTCATTTTGATTTTAATCATTCAAATTTAAAACCAATACTTTTAGATTGCGAAGTTTCATTGTAGTGAAAACATTGATTCTTATAGTCTAATAAAAAATATAAATAATTTTGCCCTTATAGAAATAAAACTATTGTTTTAAATTTGAGGGACTAAAATTAAAATAAAAGCAAATTTAAG
Organism: Vachellia collinsii; assembly: GCA_006871305.1. Taxonomy (NCBI): domain Eukaryota; kingdom Viridiplantae; phylum Streptophyta; class Magnoliopsida; order Fabales; family Fabaceae; genus Vachellia; species Vachellia collinsii. The sequence goes on along the minus strand of QFDD01002008.1, from coordinate 3,958 downwards.
AGACAAAAAAATTGCATTAATCCAAAATTATAAAAAGTATTCATCTGGATTTGGATTGGGAGAAGTTGAGGATTCACAAAAAATTATCCCTACATTTGATCTTTAATATAAAATCTACATTTTATAGTTTAATTGAAGCATAAAATATATTCTATATTAAGGAATGGATATATTACTATATACAGGACTAATATATGCTGGTTCTAGTGAGAGACATATCACTTGAGGATAATGCACTGAGTTTGAATCTACGTTGATGCATAAATCATAAAACGTCTTTAGAAGAGCCAGCATGATAGACATATAAATAAATCCATTTCAAAAGATGAACTCCAGTCTTTTGAATTTTAAAGAAGTGACACGGTACCATAATTAGCTACATAATTCACCAATTCTCTAAAATAAAACGTGATTTGTATTATTTATTGATTAAAGTCACTAATGTGTGATATATGAAACGATTTTTGAGAAACATTAAAGTGCTAAATGTTTTAGACAGAAACTTATGAGAATGATGAGTGTGGTAAGATGTTACATTTTGTAAAGGCGATTATGATCCTACAGAAGTGAATATAATAATGATTACTTTGATGCTAATTATTACTTAGCAATCACATCTTAAAAAATTGTACAATTAATATATATAATTATTGGCTGTTGATAGTTTATGTAGCTAAGCTTTATCTTGTCAAGTTATTTTCCATCTTTATTCACAAGAAAATCATTTCGCAAAATTCCAATGATTTGTATAAATAATGAAAATGAAATTTCTTTTTTATAAATTTAGGGAAAAAAATCATATTCTATACCTATAATCGCTTTGGACTTGATAAGGCTATTTGACAAAATTTCTATGTACACCCATTCACGCATACCTAGCTCCTATGATTACTCTCGTAATCACATCTCTTTGACAATTAGATCGATACAATGCTTTAATTGAAACAATTATAAAAGAATTAAATCTCATTAAAGAACGAAAGGAAGAATGATATGAGTTTGATTTGCAGGCAAAGTATGTACACCCAAGACAACAAAAGTGAACAAAACAAAGAAAGCTAAATGCATGATACTGATACAACAAAGCCTTTTTCTTTTTGCTATGATACATACTATAGAATATACAGTGTCCACTAATTAATTATATTGCTTTTAAAGTCACCTGTCAATATATATCTATATCTATATGTGCAATTAACATGTGTGAATCTGTTTGTCTGTGCATCAAATCTGCAGTATAGCAGTAGTAGGTTATTCACGGATTGCATCAGATTGCCTCCAAATTAAACAAGTCTAATAAATTATGATATAGTACAATTCATTGAAAATGTGTCTAGCTCATATATACACACATACACATACGCGTGAGAACAAATATTATTTAGTTAATTAGGTTCAATACCATTAGCTTGTGGTGATATAATTTGAAGAGTAATGAGAAATTAATGACGAGAAGCCGCCTGGGAATGGAATAATTGGAACAATGTTGGGAAGTAAAAGAGGAAGAGGATGACATGGAACCTTAAAAGTGAGGATGGCAATATAACGTACATTCTCAAGAGAGAATGATGAGAAGGGATCTATCTCACCAAAATTAATTGATTGATTAAGAAAAAGGAATTTCCAGACATATATATTTCAATTTTGTCTTCTCTCTGCATCTTTCCTTTCAATTATATATATATAATACTTTCATTTAATTTGACATATATACGCTGTGTGTGCCGTCAATTATTCCACCAAGAGCTAGTTGCTTCCCATGCATGTTTTTCAAGATGGCAGGCGGCAATTCCGTCGGATTCTTTACAATCAAGCACAAGAGTCATCATTACACCCACATACGAAAAAAACAAGTGAAAAAAAAACATCTGTACACGTACACATATAAAGAATTAATGAATGATATTTTGAATTAAAAGGGAATGGTATATATCATACGCACAATTTTATTAGCATCTCCCTGCCTTTGGTTTGAAACTCCAGAGAATAAGATCAAAATTCAATCAAATCATACTCTAATAATGGTATTGTATTATATATTCAATAACTTCAAACTTTATGGTTGCAATACGGTTAAATGGATTAAGAGTGTTATATATATATATATTTGTATCTTTAATTAGGCCTAAACAGGGAGTACATATGCATTCTCCAACATAATGTTTCATTCACATTGTATGAGTCTGGTTTAATCATGTTAGCTAAAAGGTACAAGTCATAACATTAAATTAGTGTATGTGCAAGGGACAACAATGGTGTTCTTTTATATATATAAATATAAGAAATACAACTTGACATTTTAATACTCAAAAGCCACTTTGTCACTTCCAAAGGAACACACAGCACCAATTAAAGAAGGGAGAACGTGATTGCTAGTGCTTGACCACCACAAAAAAAGTGATACCGCCCTTTTCCATCATTCTCAAACCATAATACCAAATGAAAGCGACAATTTTACTATAACCCACATATTTCTCAACATACCAAATTAAACATTGATGACAACTAAATTAATTAATTTCACAAAAGCTATATATGTATATATGACTGATGAATTGGATATTGATAACTATAGTTATAGTTATATAGTGCAAGCCATGATCACTCAGATAGCCTCAGAGCGTACTATTTGTTGTTGTTGGATTAATCAGATCAATATGATGTAATTGAAGCAACATGTATATGTTTAATTATAATGTGATTAGGACCTGTTACTGAACTGTGAAGAGAAAGTAATATAATACATGGTCCTATGAACAATGATTCAAAGAAGTACTTCGCTTCCCCACGTGCACCTGCCCCCACACACATTCACGAACAATAAGAGCAATCATTAAGCTAGGCCCAACTTGATTTCCACCTTCTAATAATTAACCAATTTGATTATGCAAATTCCGTATACGTCCTTGTTGGACTCTTCTGCGATCTCCATTCTTCACCCAAATCACAACCACAGATTATTTCTCTTTCGAAATTTATTTGTGTGCGTATGTGTGAGATTTCTTACAAATGAACATATTGCAAAAGCTGTGAACAATATTAAGGTTGTCTGGATCGAGGATTCCAATGGGGAAACAGTAAACAAAAGAACATGCATGGAGGAGAGAGAAGGAGCAAAACCGTTAAGGAAGAGACCTATTGAGAGATGAGCGTGAAAATGATTGAAAGGGAAAAGAAAGTAGGTTTTGTGAACTATGGGCCTCCAACCAAAAAGCTAACACACAGTTAGTTGGTGGCAACTCGTCAGGCAAGAGCTGGGAGATCATTGAATTTCAAGGGGTTGATGAAATTAAATTTTTTTTTTTTTTTGATTATGTTGGAATGTATTGAAAATGTCTTATAAATTGAATTCAAAAGTATATAACTCTTGTGGGCCACAATGGTAAGGAAGCTATTGCATGTAACATTTTAGCCCTCAATAATAAATCAATATAAAATGCAAACATCTATACAACTTAATGATATTTATATCGTGTTGCATTAATTACAAACAACTATTTTAAAAAAGTGCCCACTTAGATAAAATTGGTGATTTATGACTCAACCAGAGATTTTATTGGTCTGTTTTGGACATTGAACTAGGTTGACTTACTTTGGATAATAACTTTTTGTTTATAATTTAGTGATAACTCCTTAACTACAATTTAAAATCGCAAAAATTATTTTCAAGGACTAATTAATTGCCAAGACTTCATAGTGGTAAAGCCTCGTAACTATACGTGTAAATTTGTGCTAGTGATAAATGTTATTCGACTTATAAATTCGTGTCACTTCAGTGTTAAATACTTATAGTTGAACAAATAAATCTGTTATATATATATATATGAATAATAAAACAAATTCCGGGTTTTTATCTGGAAATAAATAACTTCGGAATTTAAACATATTAGGTCAGAAAATAATTGAGATTGCTATGGAAGTTTGGAGGGGTAAGATGTTGTGAGGCCAAAAAAAAAAA
>QFDD01002007.1:0-22784 GCA_006871305.1 Vachellia collinsii | reverse complement strand
TGAATATGACCTGCTTGTTCCTGACTTGCCCACCGTCGACGACATTTACGGCCATCGTTGTTTGATCTTCTCGCCGGCGCAACCACACCAAGACAGAGACTTGTATCGCTGCCAGGACACACAAACCTGAAACTCTACTGTCTTATAGTGGCGCGGGCAAATGCTAGCCTCTCATTTTTCGTTTTTGCTTTCCGATAAAAATGTTGCAATTAGGACACACCCACGTGTATTACGCCTTGATTTACAAATATAAATATTAATTTTTATATTTAACTTTGTACCCGAATATTCTAGGTGCATAGCCATGTCATCACTTGATTCTTTATTTATTTATTTTTTTTCTAAAAGAAGCATGAATGGTTAGATCTCAAATGCTCATCAGAACTCAAACATGTATATAGTTTTAGAAAATTCTTACATATATATATTTATAAATCATCAACTAAAAAGATTATCATAATAGTAGTGGGATTTAAATTTAACCTTCAGCATGTTTGTCAACCATTTATAAAATCACTTTCATTTAAATCAAGATAAAACTCCTCTCACATACTTATTTCAGATTGCATACAATCATTTGTCAAAAGCTAATCCTAAACATGCCTTCTATAGATTGTATGAGCCAACTTCTTATTAGCAGCACCATGAACAATCAGCCCAAAATCCTATCACTTAGAAGCACTTCTCATTTCTCTCATTGTAAAATTCAAGAAATTAAATAAATAACAATCGATTCACCTTTAAATTATGAAAAAGGGATTGTGAATTATCTCAAATCTCATCTTTCATTTATATGAAACTGAGTTGTAAAATTTTGAAAAAAAATGCTTATAAATAAGAATTAATTGAGTACAACTCTATAACTCACAAAATATGATCCACACGTTATCTTTCAATCAGTTAAGGATTATGTCACTTTTTTACGTTTGTATTTCTTGATCCTTCAATGTCATTAAGTTTATTTATTGATCCTTCAATGTCATTCCCCTTATTTCTTTGAACCGGGTTCAAAATCATTTCGTATGAGACTAATAGTGAAAAGCATACGTTTGATATACAAACTGATATATTTATTAGTTTTGTTTAAATTAATTTTTCTAATCTATAAACTGATATATAATATAATAAGATTGTAAGCAATACATAAATTCTCAAACAATTAAGTGGATCTTCTAGCTCTTTTACGATATGTTATACTCATCCTGTTAAAAACAACACCTACAAATAAATAATTAATCTGAATCGCGTATGATGACACAATTCTGCAATTACTAGTAAAGCAAGATGCAGCACTCCCCAAAATTAAACGGATTCTTCTTATAAAGATTTTGGAAGATAGAATTAACGAAGAGTAATAAAACTCAGTAAAGCAAAAAACCATAGGAGAGGAAGCAAAATACTCTAAAACTCAAGAGTTGTATCTTTGAGCCTCTCACATACACTACCTTATATAGGTCTTATGTTGGGCATCCTCTTAATGATAATAATGTCGGTTAAACATATTAAAGCATCCATAAAAATGTTTAGTGTATTTATACGATAATTTTAAATGTTGGCTTTAAAACATGTTAAATGGCACTTAAAGATGACCATTTTGTGTATTAAAGATAACTTAAATACTCGGACATTTATATTTGAATTTAAAGGTAATAAATCTGCAATTTTCAAATCAGTTTTTTTTTTTCATAAATTAATTTTGGATTTTGTAAAATAGTTTCGGCAAAAGTGCCCATTCCACTTTTTAACACGTCCATAGAAGGGTATTGGAAAATTACTGGATTTGTCTTCGGTGACTCTTTGTTGTGTACGAATTCACTCTTCTTCTCTTGGTTTATTTACTAGTCTAAGATAATATTTATTATATATTCACTTGGACTCCACAATTCCAAATAATATGGGACTCTTCCTTTGATACACCCTACACATATTATTTACAACATATAACTATTTAAAAATATATATTATCTAAAGTAGGTTATTAACTTACTCTCTTGAAAATAAGTTATTTGAAGCTTATATTAAGAATCAAGGATAATATGTACATGTATGTATATAGATAGAGAGAGATTGAAAAAGCAAGTTCACAACTTAAAAATTACATCATAGTAAAACCGCAAAATAAATTGCTCTAAAACATTACTACCTCGATTCATAATATAAGAACTAGTTAACTTTTGTTGAAAAAATTAAGGAAACTAAATACATTATTTAAAAATATGAATATTTATCATTTTTTTTTCAAACTGATTTACTTGACTCATAAACTAATATATAATATAGTTATATAAATAAATAAATATTTTTAAACAAAGTATTTAACTTATTTAACTTTTCCAACAAAAATCAACTAGCTCTATATGTCATATGAGCATAACAAGCACAAGCAAGAAGAGGTTCCCACATGATCATCATGTCTAATTCCTTCAATTGATGAGCCTCATTAGCTGCATGTATGACCTCAACAGCCGGAGTATATATATCATAGTTCTTGCTGTAATTTAGAGACCATATAGATGACCTAGTAGCTTTGTTGAGCTTGAAGGGGCAAAGCCTAACTTCTTCTGAAATTCCAATATCCATTTTGCATCAAGTGAAACTCTAATCAAGCCGTATCCATGGTTGTTTATGAATCCATCAGTATCTCTAATAAGTTTGAAGAACTTATCTTTATGAATCCATGAGGCCTTTATATCGATTCTTTCAAAGTAATCAGCATATGATAGTGAATACCTTAAGCCACGTCCATATGTGTTAGTATGAATATTTCCTATTTCCTTTGTCAAATTAAGCCGAAGCCGCCATACCTACAAGTTAGATTGAAGAAAACTAAAATAACAGCTAGAATCAACAAAATTTCACTAAACATTGCTATCTCTCAATCACGAAGAATATGTATAATGGTTTTTTTTTTTTTTTTGGTCTTGGACTCAAAAGGACATTTCTTTCTAATTGATATCCCTCTCTTAGCTTTGAGTGAATTTCTGGGCTGTTTTTGATGAAAAAACTTGCCATAGAAAGAATTTTATAACTTTCTTCCTTTGAGCCACAATAAATAACTTTGATATTATACCTGATTGATGGATTACATGTAATAATTATTTGTTTAAAATTTGGTATGAAGGAAGAGTCAACGTAAATGAATATTGAAAACAATATGATGCTAACAATGCATGGCATAACCAAATTTTATTATTTTCTATTAAAATGCTAACTGTCCCAATAAATAGTACCAATATTAATAATTTGTTTTGTGTTTTTTATTTCTTGGAGCAATTTGATCTTTTCTCGTTTATATATAGCTATTTTTTTTACAGTTATTATTTAAAGACTATTTTATTTTTTTATTCTAAATCTCTTCAATATTATTTTTCATAAGTTCATTCTCATTTTAAAATACAAAAATTGTCAATATAATGTTAATGTTTCATAGAAAATTGGCTCGTGAAGTGAACTTATAAGTCGTGGTTTTTCATCTAATAGAAAGGTTAACAAGTGATCGATATTATATACACACACACTACTCACAATCCTTAATATAAGCCCCATTTTGATTTTTTGAGAAATGTTAAGAAAATTAAATAAACTATTTTAGATTATATATTTTTTAAAATATTTATAATTATTATTAAATTATATATCTATTTATAAATTAAACAAATTAGTTTCAAAAAAATTCATAAATATATAAGTTTATTAAGTTTTCTTAATCTCTCCAAAAAAAAAGTTAATTGTGGCTTATACTACCAACGGTTCTTAATATAAAAGTCAGTTGATTTTTACTAGAAAGATTAAAGAAGGTAAATATAATCTAGTTATATACATAAATAAATAATTTTAACTAATGTATTTAGTTTCTTTAATTTCTTTAGTAAAAGTCATATCGTTTTTATATTAGGGACTTGAGGTAATATGCATGCGGCACATATATAAAATAAAATAATAATCATATATTAAGGCGTTTGAAAGAGCAACCCACAATGTAAGATGAATCTTTCATTGTATCTTTTACATTATTAAAAGGTTAGTACAAAATTAATATACAACTCATTTGTAATATAAAATAGAAGCTACCCAACTAGTTATTGTATCTTTTACATTTGCATGAATTGAAACTCGAAATCTTGTAATTGAACATTATGAAGATGTTATATTACTTTCGATTCTTAATATAAGATTCAGTTGATTAATTTAAAAAGATTAAAAAATGGTAAATAAATTATTTTAAAGTATTTATATTTATCATTTTTCTCCAAACTAATTTACTTGACTTATAAGCTAATATATAATCTAATGAGATATATAAATATTTTCAGAAAAATTATATAATATATACTCCTATGGTCCTATTTATAAGTTATTTTCAGCATATTTCACACATAATAAGAAAAATCTTAAACCTCATTAACTCTACATTAAAATTCAACAGTTGTTTAACTTTATCTCTATTTAGTATTTACTATAACATATAAAAGAAAAGTCAACACATATTAAATGAAGGGTAAAATTATATATTCACATGAAAAAATAATAAAGTAACTTATAAATATGATTAAATTTAACATTATCTCCCCCACCTTATAAATAGAATCAGAGGGGTATGTCGTCATAGTTAAATAATTTATTTAGTTTTCTTAATCTATTCAAATTAGCTAACTACATCTTATTTTAAGCATTCGTTGTTATATATAAATTGGGGTGTGGCCTCACCTGGCTCTTCATTCATTGAGCAACAAAATCCAAAGAGAGGGAAAATCTAATTAAGGTGGGAAAAGCAATGGAGATTATTGGAAGGGGTGTTTTAGTAAAAATGATAATTATGACTCTCCTTTCCACTTTAGCAATTCAAGTTTCTCCCATCGTCACTCCACACTCTTCTTCTTTGGATCATCGTTTAACTCAGCTTGAAGGATATGTTTCTATTTCTTCAACCACTCCACACTCTTCTGTAGATGTTGTTGATCATTTCTCATTCCCCCATGGGATTGCCGAAGAAAAAGAAAAAGGTACAAATAACTTCTTCGAATTTAAATCTTCTGTAAATGGAATCGGTTTCAATTCTCATCGTGATGATGAGCACTGATAACTCATATCCTCGTAATTCATATAGAACTTCAATGGTTCATATTTAGAATTTTCAATTAATGAGTTTTATACACCAAACAAAAAAATTAAGATTCAACCATCCAGATTTAATTCCATTTTCTTCTTATTTATTTGTAATAGATATACCTAATTTTCTTTCCGACTATCATTACTTATTAAGATTTAAGAATAATTTGCCATTTTTTTTAAAAAAATAAGAATTAACTGCCCCCTATTATCCGTATGAAATACAAAGATTTAGAGTTTATCATAATGAAATCTAATTTGATACTCATCTCCATTCGTGCCTTACTGGTAATACCTAATTGAAAAGTTGATCTTGATCTAAAATGTAAGACTCATGTTTTGTATTTACTTTTTTTATTCTCAAACTACCCTATTAATACCCCTTAACAATAATTTAATAACACACCATGCATTCTATAAAACGAGTAATGCTTGCTACTACAGAAAGCTATCAATGGAGAAGGGGTAATTTACTGTTTTTATTTTTTTAATAAATAATTTTAAATCTCTAAGGTTTTTTAAGTAACTATATCTTTTGCCTTCTTTAATTTAATCAAATTAGTTAAAGATATTATATATTAAGGAGCAGACGGGGAGAGGGGTAATTAATATTTGAAGTTAACATAAATAATTTTAGTTTGATGTGGTTTTTTTGTTTGTTGTGAACTTGTGATATTGAAGCAAAGAATTATCCATGGCAAGATCTGCTTGGGAAGCCTTTGGAGGAAGTAGTGAAGGAAGCTAACAAAGTAATCCCTTCTGCTTCCATAATTGTGCAGAAGATGGACCTACCGCCACTTCTTCTACAAGACAATGGAGAAGAGCTTATTCTGGCTATATTCACAGACAATAATGACATTGTTAATGTCATTTCGGTGTTACAAAAGAAGTAATCATGAGAGAAAAAACACTCGTTTATTGTTTGTTTGTGTTTGATAGATAAGGATGGAGAGGTAGAATAATACACACACACAGAGAGATGTTTGTGTGTGGGGGTGTGTTTTTAATTACTTAGCTTGCTTGATCTATGGATACAAGTGGGAATTTGATGTCTGTGTTTGGTTTTTATTTTCTGCTGTTGTTTCTTACTGTATTTCTGCTTTAAGGGAGAATTATTGCTCTTATTATGTCCTTCATTTTTTGCGTAACTTTAAGGGAGAATCACTCTTTTGTCCCTCATACAAGACCATGAATCCACAAATCACTCCTAACTTTTTACAATTGTAAATGTCTTCAAGTGTAACCACAAAAATATCCTTGATTTTTAGCCCAAAAAAAAGGTTCCCGCCATCATGGTTGCAGGCCGGCCACTCACCATTATGACTCTGTTGTCGGCAACGGAGCCACTATGGATGGTCCTTGACCGGTAAATGTAGAGGGAGCTTTAGTGGCAAATGGTCAGTTGGCTTTCATGATAGATTAAATAGCTTGTTAGGAATTAGTTTTTAGAAAGTGATTATACGCAATCTGATGTAAATATGTGAGAGGAGTTTTATTTCGATTTGCTTAAAAGTGATTTTAAAGAGGGTTGATAAACAAGCACTTAACTTTTTCCTACTAAAAGTCAAGGGTATTTTTGTGATTACATCTGAAAACTTATTTAGGAAATTGGGTTGGAGGGGCAGCCACAAACCCCATATCCAATTAGTTAGTTGATTGAATATCCAGTAATATGAAAAAATGCAGAATGCAAGATGATAGTACTAAGAAAAACTATATTCTTGGAATAATCATATGAAGATATGGCTTATGTGAGCAAAATATATTTACAACAATTAAACATCCCCATCTCATTTTTTTTTTCACTTTTTTTAACCAAAATCCCCCACTCATGTTACTCGTTCAGTAAAGAGTATATCTCATGTGTTTTCGGATGCAGCCTCCCTCCAGCTAGGAACTCATGAGTTTCTCCATTCACTTCAATCAAGCTGCATCCTGGTTCTTTCTCTACCAAGCTCTCCTTCATCAAAACCCTTTCCTCCATCGCTTCTTCGAATTGGCTCGACGCGGAGTGAACATTTGAAAGAAGCACATAACCACCAGAGTCACTTGGATTTAACTCAAGAACTTGTTTTGCAGCCCTTTCTGCCATCTCAAGATTCCCGTGTTTCCTACAAGATGAGAGCAGAGAGCCCCATATAATAGCATCTGCCTCTATTGGCATACCCTTTATTAGTTCTTCTGCTTCTTCTAGTAGTCCAGCTTGACCTAGCACTTCAACCATGCAAGTATAGTGTTTTAATGATGGCTTGATCTCATATTTATCAATCATTAGAGTAAAATATTCCCTCGCTTTATCAACTTTTCCTAGATGTTTACAAGCTGTTAGAACACCAATGAAACTTACATGATCTGGTTTTAGACTTGAAAAAGAAGATTCAAGCTCAGCGAAGAACTCAATTGCTTCTCTTTCAAGACCATTCATGGCTAGCCCTATAATAATGGAGTTCCAACATGATAATCCCTTCCTAGGGCACTCCTCAAACACTTGGAGAGCATTTTCTACAGATCCACACTTGCAGTACATGTCAATTATTGCTGTCACAACAATGACATTAAGCTCAAACTGATCATTCCTTCTTACATAATCATGAATCCATTTCCCTTGTTGAAGTGATCCCATTTGAGCACAAGCATTCAACAAGCTTACCATTGTAAACTCACTAGGCTCAATCCCTTCTTCTTCCTGCATCCTGTGAAAAAGCTCTAATGCCTCCATCAGCTTCCCGTTCCTCACATACCCACTAATCATAGAGTTCCATGTAACAGAAGTTCTTGAGAGCATTTTATCGAACAGATCCTGGGCTTCTTCAATTTCCCTGCTTTTAGCAAGACCCATGATCATTGAGTTCCAAGCTACAACATCAAATTCCACGAGATCATCAAACACTCCCCTTGCTTCATTCAAGAGCCCACTATTCGCATACATGTGTATCAGACAATTACGGATAAACCCATCAGTTTCAAGACCCGATTTTAAAACTCTCCCATGAAGCTGAGCTCCTTCATGGCCAAGACCCATTTGAGCATAAGCCTTAAGAACCGAAGGGTAAGTCAATCGTTCAGGTTGGGTCTCTGAGTACAACATTTCAACGAAAAGTGAGATTGCTTTTTGTGGGGTTGAGCTACGAGAGAAGCATCTAATGATAGTGTTCCAAGAATACAGATTTGGGTTGGGGATTCGAGTGAAAAACAAGTAGGCATAGTTGGTATCCCCAGAAGGAGAGGCGCAAAAGGTCAGGACGCGGCTAGCGGCAATGGGGTCGTTGATTAAGCCAGTTTTGATTATTTGAGCATGACGCTTTTTGAGGTCTTTCATGGTGAAGCATTGCTTTTCAAGCACGGTCAGGCATGGATGGTCTGAGATGAAATTGGATATGGAAGGTGAAGATAATAATGAAGAAGGTGCAGGGGACCGTGCGAAGCAGCCTGTTGCCATTTTCTTCTTGTGGTCCTCGTGTCCTTCTGCAGAATCCACCGTCACTCATCTTTATCTTCTTTGGTAGGGAAGAGGATGAATGATTGATCCGGATTTGATCAGATGGTGTGGGTTCCAGTGGGGGTTACTTTTTATTTCATTTTTTATATTTTTAATATAAATTGTTACTGTTAAATAATAAATAATCAGAGGATTGATATTTATTTGTTTTCAGATAAAATCTTTAAATGTAATAAAAATTTATAAAAAAAATAAAAACTGGTTAGATAACATGTTCTCTTTATTTGTTTAAATAACAAAATTAGGCTTGTGCATCATATAGAATTTTTTTTACAGAATAAGTTATATTTTTTTTTTACCAATAAGTTTTATTGTTTCGAATTTATGAGTTGTATGAATTGTAAGGTTTATGTATACATGTATATATAACTACTATAACAATAACAAAGTCTGGTCCCACTAGATGGAGTCTGCTACATAGATCAAATGACGTAATAATACTATACCATAAATCATATCTCTGAATAATCTCTTTGAGAGTGCACTTCGATTTTCCTCTACCCCTTCTCAAAGATGACCGCTGATGATATCTTAGTAACATTGTACTTATACATTTTTACATGCATTACATAAAGTCAATGAAAAAGCCTCACTTTTCATAATTATTTTTAAGTTTTATATTTTAGTATATACAAAAATATATTGATATAAATATGAGTTTTACAGAATTACTATCTCTGAACAGAAATATTATAAAATTGAATATGTCAAAATATGACCTTTAAAGTCCTTAAACAAATTCTATGGATATCCATCTACAATTCTACATGATACTGCTCCTAATTGCGTGTTATTTTGAATATTAAATGCAAGTTTAGGTGCTTTATGTCTAATGCAACTAAAAAAATGAGGGGGTGGGAGAGGGATAAAAGATAAATCCTTGCAATCATACTATCAAATATCATTATCGATATTAATATCAATTATAGAATTTATTAAAAGATATGCAAATTAATTTTTTTTTTAAACTTTACACACCTGCAACTAAACTATTTGACATAGCTAGTTCAATAGAAAAAGTATTAAAAAAAACAGTAAAAATTCATGTAACATATGTATCTTTATATTTCAGTTTGCATTTATCCTTCCAGTTATAAGCAATTAATTTGTAATTCCAAGAAATTAAATTAAACTAACTTCAAAGATGCAACACGCAGATTTTTTTTTTTTTGAGAAAAAAAGTAAAGGTTGTGGGAGGGGAGGGATCGAAGATTTATTAATTATTACTCTCATATAAGACCTAAAGGATTTATTTTGATGATAAACGTAATATCTCAATTGAACTATATTTCTCATACTAAGGGATTTTCATTGAGATGTAAGTTTAATGCAAATTTTAATGGTATTTTTAGGAAACTAACATGGTTTTTACAAATTAAATAAATAATTGAATTAATTTCATTGATTTCTGCAACATACTCTTAGCAGCTTACAATATAAATCACTTGTGGAACAACTTAGGAGTAGAAACAGGCCAGACTTGTTTGGCGTGAAATAGACCTGGCTTGGCCTGTGGCCTGTATACATGCCCTTTTTTAGGCCTGGGTTTGGGCCTGTTTTCGGCTTGACCTGCCTGTGGCTTGTATAAAGGTTTGTTTTTAGGCTAACAGGCCATAGGCCGAAAACAGACCTAAAAATAATTTTAAAAAAAATCCAAAATATATGAAAAATGTAAAATCTAATTAATCAACAAGGCATAACCTAATAATACAACAATTTAGGAAACATGGAATGACCATTATTACAACAATTGTTTTTAATAGTATACATAAAAAAAAGGCTCAGGCCTCCTGACAGGCCAAAAAGGCCTGTCAGACGGCCTGGGCTTGGCCTGTTTTGGAAAACAGGCTTCTCAGATGGTCTGGACCTGCCTGTGCAGGCTTTTACAGGTCAAATCGCAGGCCCTGACAGGCCGACTAGCCTGTTTCCATCCCTAGGAATAACTAATGGTGATTTGTCAATTTTAACTATGTAATTAATGTTTAAACCTAACTCTTGTATTTTTCTTTTCTTTTCTTTAAACCTCATTTAACATAAATAAATTTAAAAATTAATTCAAAATAGATATAACAGTTGACTGTCACATCTTACATACAATAAATTAATTAAAGTGGTTTATATTATAAAATAACAGAATTGTTATCTACCGTATACATTAAATACAGGAATCAGGAGGGAGTACTGATAACAAACGAATAGGACATGGGATCCAATGACATAACCGTAGTTTAATTAAAAAAATTGTGCAAAAGTTTAGGAAGTGGCTATACTAAGAAAATACAAAGGGGCCTACCCTACAACAACTATATGTGTATATATATTATATTCTAGAATATTTATTTATTTTTATTCAAATGCAAATTGGTCTAAAAGTGCAGCTAATGATAACTTTGAGCTTTCACTAACTAAAAATAATTTGCTTTTACAAAACAAAATAATATTATTTATTTGGTCTGTGTGACATATGGTCCACCCACATGAGCAACCATAATTACCCCTAATTATAATGATATTCAAAAGCTGAACATATAAATAGCTTCTATTTCCTTTTCCTTCTTTCTTATCAACAAGTCTTCTCAATTTCTTCATTGTTCATTTTACTCAACTGACTTTTGATTGACTAAACATATTTAACTGATGATATCAACTTTAAAAAAAATATAAAATGTCAAAAAAGAAAAAAAAGAAATCCATTCCCAATGGCAAAATTAAGTGAAAAGGGGTAAATATGGAATTATAAATTGAATTTAAATTTAAAAAAATGGAGATTCAAAGTACTTTTGTATATAAAATATTTTTTTTATAAAAAACTACTTGGAATTATTGGGAAAAAAAATCATTTTTAGCTTAGATGCATTATTATTTCAAAAGAAAATTATTGTTGTTATTGTTATTAATAAGAGCCTTATCTGCTTGGGAGCTGGATTGTGGAAAATGGTCCCTTCCTTTTTACAACAGACAAAGGAGTCAGATAAAGTAAAAAGAAATTTTTGAAAAAAAGATATAATAGTACTCCATCCATTTATCATTCACAACCTGTCAGCCAGGACTTAACTTTACAATCAAATTACATCACGACCGTAAATTAAATCAAACCTGGATCTTATTATTTTAATTTTAAATTTTTTTAAATAACAACAATTACAATGAAACAAAACAAAGAGACTGTTGCTAATTCCTTAAATGATGCAGCATGCAGGTCCATGACATTGACCTTGAAGCAATAATTAATTTGCATTGCATGGAATATTAGTTACTCACAATGACTAGACTATGTTAAATATTAAAACAAATATATATCTATATATTTTTTTGTCTGAAAGCATCATCATTAATTCTACATATAACGGAATTTAGATAGTTCTAATCCATGAGTAAAAAGATCATTTTAATGCTAATAAATATTAGTAAAAATTTGACTCATAATTTTTTAAGTTATGTATTTAAATTCTGCTATTAATCTAAAAAATTTAATTATGGGTAAATTGTAAACACACTTTAAGAAGGTTATTTTAGGAAAATCATCTTAAATTTATTATAAATAAATATATCTCTTAGGAGTGTCATTTATCACGAGGCAACCGAATCTGAACACTATTCACTCCACCTTTTCCCTTGCCCTTCGACTTTCTTCACCCCTCTTTTTTTGTCCTTCCTTCCCCACACCCACACCCACAGATCTCTCTCTCTCTCTCTCTCTCTCTCTCTCTCTCTCTCTCTCATCATATATATAGAAACACTCACTCACTCTTACACTTACTGGGCTGCTTTCCCTTTTGCTTGTTTCCCTCACAATCTCCAGAAACTACACTGAGCAGGAAACACTACGCCTCCAAGATTATTGATTGAAGATGCCAAGCAGATTCAGTTTCCCTCTACTCTTTCTCCTTCTCACTCAATTCCTCTCTTCTGGTAACTCTCTCTCTCTCTCTCTCTCTTCACATTCTGACATGGGTATGCCTCTCAAGCTGCTAATTCGCGCACGCGCAACATGTTCATTCTGATTTTGATTCCTCTGTTCTCTTAGCCATATCTTCTTGACTGTTTTCTTCATATGGCCACTCTCTTTACTAAGCAGATTCCTGTAACATGTTACAAAATGCATTTCCTGATCTGAATCTGATGGAACAATTTAAGTTTAAGTGAAGAAAAAGGTGAAAGATTAAGGCTTGAGATTTTGTTAGAGTTGCAGATACAAGTGAATTAAAAGTGTCTCTCATATTCTCTTTGCTTCAGCTGAAACATATTATGTCAGAGGGTTTTAATTTGCAGTTTTCTTTCTCTTTTTTGGTCTGATTTTGAGGGGAATTTCCTGTTACCACAAACTGGCTACAATTCTCTCTTTCTTTTGAAATTGATTTTGTGCAATTTTTGGATTCTCCGTTTTGGAACATAGCTTTTGGCATGTTTCAAACTGTTGTCTCTTGTGAGATTTTCCTTTGATTATTATTTTGCTTTTTCATCGAGTCCCTCAACTAATTATGATGAGGCTATTTAAAAAAAAAACATTTATGCCTTTTGCTTTCACATTGAGCATTAATATAATACAATCCATCTTTGATTGTTTGTTTCAACTTTGAAGGCATAATCTTGAGTTTAATTATACTTACAGTCATCCTAATCCACTCAAAAGGGGGACAAAAACAATGTTTTATTCCTTGCATGCTCAAAACAGGGGAATATTTTATTCCTGCTAATCACTTTTTGTCCCTATCATTATTTAAAAAAAATTATCAATTTTTCATTTTTTTAGCAAAAAAAAAAAATATATGCGAGTCACATGCACAACACACTCTGGAATGCATAATTTGTTCGGAAAAAAAAAGGATAGGTTGAAACTTTGGAGGAAAATTGGTCAAAAGTTCATATATATATATATATAAATTTTATTGTTAGAAGGACATAAATTCTAATAATGGTACTTCTTGTGTACAAAACATAATAAAGCATGTATGGATAATTTATATATATATATAATTCTTTTGATAATACAATTCTTAAACACAAACTTTTCACCGATTCTTCTAATATTGATTTGAAAATTTAGGACTCTGTTTTTGAAGTATTCAAAAGGCATAACAGAACAATTCAAATGCTTTAAATTAATTACAGTTTGGACTTTGGAATGAAAACCACAGGATCATCAAGCAGGAGGACAATGAAGGAGTCACATGTGATGTCCACAACACAGAAAGACATCACCACCCCAATAACCACAGTCCCAACCCTAGTCCCTGCCCTTCCCATAATCTCATCACCTCCTCCTCCTTCTTCTCCTTCTTCTTCTTCCCCAATTCTAAACCCTAATTCCAGTCCAGACTCGGTTTCCCCTGCTTCAACACTCCCATACACCACCACCATAAATGCACCAACCACACCCAGCAGCAATAACTCCTCTGTTTCACCTTCACCTTCATCTTCTTCTTCATCATCATCATCACCTCCTTCTTCAACTTCTGGCGTGAGCTGGTGTGTTGCTAGCCCTAGTGCTTCTCAGATATCTCTGCAAGTGGCTTTGGACTATGCTTGTGGCTATGGTGGGGCCGATTGCTCAGAGATCCAGCCTAATGGAAGATGCTATAACCCCACTTCCTTGAGAGATCATGCTTCTTTTGCATTCAATAGTTATTATCACAAGAACCCTCTTCCTAATAGCTGCAATTTTGGTGGAGTTGCCGTAATCACCAGCATTAATCCAAGTAAGCACTTTTCCATGTTCATTGTGTGTGTGTGTACTCACATGGTGGAAGGGTGAGCATCATTTTCTAGTAAAAGGGAAGGATTAAGTTTTACCTAAATCAAAAATTTAGAGATTAAATTACATCAATTTATATTTGAAGGATTGGGTTATAAGTGGGATAGAATTAAAATACTAAAAGATGAATTTTCCCTTAACTTTAGTATTGAAACTACATAACTAATTTGTAAAAATTAAAAAAATTAGTCAAAGTTGTTATTTATTAAAAAAATACATTATTTTTTAAATATCTTTAATCATTTTTTACGTGGGAACCACCTTTAATGAAAAACCCTTTAATATATGTAATCAATAGGATGATATGATAAAAATATTATGAATTTGGTAGATAAATTAAATGAATGTCTTTTTAACATCAAAATGAAACTCTTAATAGTAAGAATATAGATAAATTGGTTAGAGTGGTTGATTTTGGATTGGACAATGAGACATGGAGGGAAAAAAAAAGAAACTTTCGGTGCATCTTGACTTTCCTTGGGAGGTTTATTTGGGTAATTTTCAGGACCAACAAAAGTGGCACTTGATTGATAAGAAGGCAGCAGAAAGTCAAAAAGATTTTTTTTTTATTTCTTTTCAACTTTTGTTGGTACTTGGTAGTCACAGAACCGCACATTAAAAAAAAAAAAAAACAATCGCCTGATCACATTCCTATATTTATTGTCTGTCCATAGGGTTCCTACTTTTTTTAAAATATTTATTTATTTATCTTTATTAGTTTTTATTTATTTATGTTTTCTTTTTCTTTTTACAGGCTCTGGCCCCTGCCAATATCCATCCATAAGGTGAGTTGACCTTTCTCTACCACATTTACGCTTCCTTTTTTTTTATATATATTTTCATACCACAGATTGAATCAGAAAAAAAGGCCTATATCATTTTTTCAAGGGGATCTTAATTATGTAAAATCTAAGTTGAGTTTAATTTTTAATATGATTAAGTTATTTATATTATAATTCGTCTAATTTTTAATGAAACTAAAGATATCTCTCAACATTCCAAAGTTATATGATTAGTCTTTTTTGTCTTAATAATAATGTTTTCCTAATTACATCCAAATGTTTTAATTTTTTTTTTCCAAAATTGATTTTTGAAAATATTTTTTTTGTAACTTTAAGATTTAATATCTTATAAAATGATTGTTAACATGTAAAATAATAATACTCCATCATCCATCACAAATGATCTATTATGCAATTCACACTGCTTTTGGAATTTTTTTTTAAAAAAGAAGTCTGAAAATTGGTGTGTTGAAATTGGATTGCAGTACAAGCACATCAGTGTTGAACACAAGTAACTCAATAGGTGCAAATGTGTTTGGCTCTGTTCCAGTGCCCATGAATCCATTCCCTTCTGCTGCACCATCAACATCATCCAAATTTATTTGCTTCCCACTTCTTCATGTATTTCTCATCACTTCTTTATTCTTATCACCATTCTTGCCAAACACTTTTTGTCTCTAATAGTGTATCACAATTTAAATCCAAATCGTTGCAAGGTTTTTGACCAATAGTTATATACGAACTCTGAATATTAATATAAGAGCATGTTGACTTTTTGTTAGGAAGGTCAACGAAATTATGTACATAGCTTAAAAGTATTTATTTATATGTATAATTAGATTATATATCAGTTTATATGTTAGATAAATTAATTTAGAGAAATATAATAAATACAAATACTTTTAAGTGGTATATTTAGCTTCCTTAATATTTTCAACAGAAGTCAATTGCCTATGATATTAAGGATCGGAAATAGTATTATATATATTGTTTCTGCAGTTAGTGTCATTATAGTTTCTCATGGTTTCGATTGAATTTTAGTTTTGAATCCTATAATTTCATAAATATAACATTTGAGTTAACATTATTAAGCATAGGGATAAAGAAAAAAAGATTCATTTAAAATAGAATGACCAAATGAAATTTGGTTTTGGTCTACTTTTAATGGCTTTTGATTTTCATCATCAATATACTTAATGACATTAATGTTACCTAAACTCAAATCAAGTCTTTAACGGTCAACGTTAAAAATTTGATTCAACGGTCAAAATACTCATAATAATATTAACCCGTTTTTTATATACAGGGTTAAAAAAGGCAATTCTAAGAAGTATTGTAACATGATCAATATTGTAGAGCAATCTAATCCATACAAAATGGTTTACGGCTGATGTAATATTTCCCAATGTTGATGGAGATTCAACCTCCAAAGCGTTAGGACAAGCTGAGATACCGTAATTTTTTTTTTTTCCGATTAACAAATATAATACCCAGTTGGTAACTCACACTTAGAATGCCAATTTTTTTTAATCACAAAATATAAATATTTAAAGTGATGATTGCTCTTTTAGGAATACTTCCAAACAATATCGAGTCAACATTAGGCCTAACCAAAAAGAAAAAAAAATTAAATCTCAAGTCACAGTAACCAATTCTTTTTTTGGTACTATTTGGTAATATTGTACTAATTTGAAAATTTATATGTTACATTCCTCCACAATTTTTTTTGTAGAGTGCCAACCACTCATTGTAAAATTATCACTATTTGTAAATAAATATTAACAATATCATAATACATTTTAAAAAGAGAAAGAGAGAAAGAAAAGGAGATTTGGTGTGTAATTAATTGATGTCTACGCTATTTTAGTATCATTTACTTTGTCAAAAAATCTCTAACATTTTTTTCTAATTACCCTTTAGAGGTAACTAAAATTTGTTTAGGGGTATAGGTGTTATTACCCTTTAACGATATCCAACATATTTTAGATTATGTATAAAACAAAAAAAATATTTCTAATAATTAAAGATACGTTGCATACAGCTAAAAAATAAAATGTACCATTGAGCGTGAGTTGCTCGGAATTAATGATCTAATTCTTTAGGTATTTTTGGATTACAAATTTTGTAGTGGAAACATTTTTAGTTGCTTTTTTTTTTAACAAATAAGCATATTTACAAAAATCACTATAAATGTTCTAAAATCCATAGAACATGTCTACCCATGATCAAAAAATCTTGATACGTGACAATGACGATTTATTTACATCCGTTTCAACTTGTCCATATTAAAACTCTCTTAATCCTCGTTACGTCACTAGCGCAATATGTAGATATATTTAACACAAATAAATATTAGCACATTATTCAAATATTATTTCAAATTAAAATACCATTTGACCCCCTTTAGAAACAACTGATATAGGCAACAAAAATACCTTTTTGTTTACACCGATTTAATAGCTAGTGTGAAAAATTTAAAATATATTAATGTTTTTTTCGATGAATTATTAAACCGATTTAATAGAGGCAAGTTATGCTGCAGACTCGATGTCTTAGAAACAGTTTCTTGTCCATTGTAAATCAAAACCAGATTGAAGTTCCTGAATCTCATTCCAAGAAGACAACATAAAGCCCCAACCTGCTTGAGCACACAGGAATCGTATGGCAAAAAAGCATGATGGAAATGAGAAGACTCACCAGGCTACCAAATCCAGTGTAAATAGGCGTGTCACCCTCCTCAAGCCACTTTACGAGTATCTCCGGAGGGTTCATAGTTTGATGCAAGATCAAGGAAGCAAAACCCAACAGCATCAATTTTTGGATCCCAATCTGCAAACCAAGAAATAACAGAGATTAGATCCTCCTGCCATGGGTCTGGTAGCAGAAGATAATACAGCTTGTTGTTTCAAGCACTTGACATACCTTTTACATCAAGTAAACAGTTCATGCAGGATGAGAAAATGAAACAATATAACCAGTGGACTCATTTACTCTAAGGGAAAGAGTAAGACCATAAAAAGTGGATTTTTTTTTTTTTGGGAGCGAGGTGGGTGAAGAATTTATTCAAGGAACAAAAAGAGAAAGAAGGAAACAACAGAATCCAGGAGGCACAATGCCAAGATTAATTGAGGCTTTTCCCTATAGCAAAGCACACTGTCTTGGCCGATACATTTTCCTTAACTGAAAGAAAGAATTTAAAGAACAAACAGAAAATAGAGATTTATTCAAGAAGGAATCAAGGACAACAAACTGCTATGATATGAAACACTAATAGCTGTCCAGCATATGAGCATTACTATAAATATGAAATGCTATGATTGAGATCTCAAAAACAAACCCTTTAGTTTAGGAACAAGGTGAGGGCTCCATATATATGGCATGAGGCACATCATTATCAGAGCCTTGTGAACCACTTAAATATGTGACTCGCCGGAGCTTTAACTTTTTTCCCTAAAGATCGTTGATCGTTTCTCGTATTCCCAGCCAAATCAAATGAGACAACAATTTGATATGAAAGCTGAAACAGTTATACATGACTGATTTACTGTAAAAATTCACGGATAAAGAAAATGAATGAATTTGAGGAACTGATGGAAAGTTAAGAAACTCACCCTGTATCCAGCCGGTTGCTGTACACGGGACATAGGATGCAAAGGAATAGTGTGTGAAAAACTTGGATTGGCATTTGAAGATCATGATGAATTTTGATTCTTTGAAGAAAGCATTTTTGGATCCTTTTCCTGTTCATAGTGGCATTCTTCTGTCAGATCAGGCAGTTGCACCAACCAGTATCCAGTTTGAACTAGAATTACCAGTGTAACATAGAACCAATAAAAGCATATGCAAACTCGCCAGTTTAACCAAACATATTTGCACAATTTCATCTTTGTATGGAATGGATTCACCAAGTTTAGAAGTTATATACAGGATATGAAAAAGTCACCTAATTAAGAGATATAAATAACTTAGCAAAGTCTTTTAGGTCAAGAAAATAGTTAACATAAAGCACCCAAAAAAGTAAAATGGCATAAATGTTTTTATGTGATTGAATGATGTGAAAATATATTTAAAAATTGCACTTTTTAATTTTAAATGATTAATGCTGTGTTTGACTCAACCGAGGAAAAATTATGGGATGGAATCAATAACAAATTAACTATTTTACCCTTTTAAATGGATTTTTCTATTTTCTTTTTTATCAATATATAAATATGTATGATATAATTGATCAACTTTATCCTGTTGTAATACAAATTATACAATATCTCTTATTTGAAAAAAAAACTTGTAAAAAAAAATTAAAATTACAAAGCTTATATCAACTTTATTTAGAATAATCTTCATATAATCTTAAATAATGAAATATAAAATTTTTTCAACTAATAAGCGTGGAAAAGAATCTACACAGATCATGGTTCATTACCTCAGGCAAAACTAGGCAGTATTAGGCTGTTAGCACTCTGATTCTTTGATTCTTAATTTCTAATTTTTACTTGAAAAATTCAAATAAATAGCATCAATTCAGAAATTTTATTTTGGTATTTAAGATATTTAATAGTTTCAAATTAGTTATAACTACCCACTCCTGAACTAGTAATAATAAGCAACATTCTCTCGTGGGTTTAGTGCTATACTCTGAGCAAACAATTTTGGCTGTTTTTTTTTAAATTTAATGCATTTTTGTTATTTTTAACCCAATTGATCGCATGTCTCTATCATTTTTTTTCTCATTCATCCTCTTTTACACTTTATTTTTTTACAAATAAAACTATTTCAAAAAAAAAATTACATATTTTACACGTTAATATTTTTAACTAATTTTAAAAGCGAATTTCGAATTGCCCAATTGGATGAGTTAAGATTTTAAAATGTTGTGCATTTTACAAAATCACCCCGCATATTTGAAAAAAAAAATCTCGAGCTCCTGCCGCTGCCGACCGTTGCCGAAGCAGGTACGCCTCACTGGTCATATTGGGGATTGGGGTTAAGAATTTGGGCAGTCGCGGGATTAGCTCTCTGGGGTTTTCTCTCCCTGGTCTCTCTTATAGGCGCTGCGTCTAGAAATTTCCACCGTCTCACCGCCTCATTCGTCTTCGACAACCACCGGCCTGTTCCTCTCTGAACAAAGCGGTCCGCATTCTTTATTGGGAGCCAAGCAGAAAACAAACGATGACAGGAATGGGAGAAATTGATCGAAGGCCTTCCCTGGCACCATGGAGCAAATTGAAGAAACCGACTGAGAGAATCTCCCCTTCTTCTTCCTCTTCAGAAGACAATAGGGCCAGCTGACAAAGATGCTGGCGATCCCTCTATCATCGCTGAAAAGGGCCAGGTACAAAGTCAATTCGCTGCAACTGTCGTTTCTCAAAATTTCATCTACTTTCCCATAACTTCAGTTATTTAACTTGTTAATTTGATCATATCAATCTTGTACTGTATCTTCCAGTATTTGACTCAAGCGCGTTATTCCTGTGTGATCTTCTATTTGATTTTAGTTTTGTGTTCTTGTCTCTTTGTTTATTTTTAGGATTGGTTTCCTTCTTTACCTCTTGTGTTTTGTTGTTTGCATTATTCCTCTGTCCGTAGAT
This sequence comes from Vachellia collinsii, assembly GCA_006871305.1. Lineage (NCBI taxonomy): Eukaryota > Viridiplantae > Streptophyta > Magnoliopsida > Fabales > Fabaceae > Vachellia > Vachellia collinsii. Next base: position 2,051 of record QFDD01002007.1, on the reverse strand, counting down.
TTGTGGTTTACCTCTTTTGCTTCTGGTTTTGCTTGATTGTCTTAGTGCCATCAAAGAGGGAGGGATTTTGTGGTTTCCCTTTTATTGATGTGATTATGTCGTGTTTGTTTATTTCGTTTAATTTTCTGTTTGTTATCAAATTCTGCTTGTACAGTTTAGGGGCCTTAAGTGGGAGCGATTATGCGGTTCCCCTTTTATGAGTGTGCGATTGTGTTGTGTTTGTTGGGTTTTGTGGTTCCCCTTTGTTTGGCATCAAGTTCTACTTGTTATGTGATAGTTAATTTGAATGATATTCCTACCTTCTTCTTGTTGTTGTCGTTGAATAAGATATTTGGTTTCATGTTGTGGTTGCTGTTTTTAAGTTGTGCTTATTATCAGATTATTGTGTTTGTTTATCAGAATTACTCTTTTGCTTCTGGTTTTGCTTGAACGTCTTAGTGCCATCAAAGAGGGAGGGGTTTTGTGGTTTCCCTTTTACTTGTTATGTGATAGTTAATTTAAATGATATCCCTACCTTCTTGTTGTTGTTGTTGTTATTGTTGTTGAATAAGATATTTGGTTTCATGTTGTGGTTGCTGTTTTTAAGTTGTGCTTATTATCAGATTATTGTGTTTGTTTATCAAAATTACTCTTTTGCTTCTGGTTTTGCTTGAACGTCTTAGTGCCATCAAAGAGGGAGGGGTTTTGTGGTTTCCCTTTTATTGATGTGATTATGTTGTGTTTATTTATTTCGTTTAATTTTCTGTTTGTTATCAAATTCTGCTTGTACAGCTTAGGGCCTTAAGTGGGAGCGATTATGCGGTTCCCCTTTTATGAGTGTGTGATTGTGTTGTGTTTGTTGGGTTTTGTGGTTCCCCTTTGTTTGGCATCAAGTTCTACTTGTTATGTGATTGCTTTTCAACTTTTATGCTTGTGTGGTCTTCTTATATGTGATTGTTTGGTGTGTCATTATGTTGTGTTTGTTGGGTTTTGTGGTTCCCCTTTGTTTGCCATCAAGTTCTACTTGTTATGTGATTGCTTCTCTCTTTTTACTGCTTGTTTGGTCTTCTTATATGTGATTGTTTTGGTGTGTCATTATGTTGTGTTTGTTGGGTTTTGGGGTTCCGCTTTGTTTGGCATCAAGTTCTATTTGTTATGTGATTGCTTTTCAACTTTTACTGCTTGTGTGGTCTTCTTATATGTGATTGTTTGGTGTGTCATTATGTTGTGGTTGTTGGGTTTTGTGGTTCCCCTTTGTTTACCATCAAGTTCTACTTGTTATGTAATTGCTTTTCCCCTTTTACTGCTTGTATGGTCTTACATGTGATTGCTTTTCTTCATTTAGTTTTGTGTTCTTGTCTCTTTGGTTGTTTGTTTTCTTTTTCGGTTTACTATCTTCTGCGAGTTTTGTTGTTTGCTTTTGGGTCTATTTGATTTATGTAATTTTGTGGATAAACATGGATTTAAACTTCATAATTTCTTTTTTCTTGTTCTTATTTTTATTATTGACTGTATTTGATGCTTAACAAATTCTTAGAAGTATTTAATACATCCTGTTTGTGCAATTTTTTGTAAATGGTTAAATTGATGAAAAAGGGTTGGGCTACCAACAGCATGAGAAGATTAAAATAAAGTTATTGTCTTTAACGTAGAGATTGATTGACGATGAGAGGAAGAGAGTTATGTGCGCTCTCAATGTGTTTGAAATGTTTATAATAGAGAGTAGGGCAAAAATAAATAGCTGGTTTTCGACCTCGGTCGCCTGTCTGCCTTGCTCAACGACCTCTGAGAATCTAGGAGTAGTGATAGCTGGATCTTCGGATTCCAACCATTTGGTTCGACGTTTGGGGGAAGTTGGTGACATATCTGAGCTCTAGGTATGGCTCCACGTGTTCCCTAGGCATATGATCTTTGGACCTCTCAGTGGATCATGTCTTTAGCTGGGTTTACGGACTAGGCCTTAGACTGGACTGGTCCAAGCCATTTTTTTGGACATACAATGATTCCCCACTCTTTCTATCTATGGCAAATAGACGGGAAGAGTATGGAGCAAGCTGTTGCTTCACTTGTGA
>QFDD01002006.1:0-21597 GCA_006871305.1 Vachellia collinsii | reverse complement strand
AAATAAAGAAACCCTTTTTGTGCCTGTATTTGGGCACGGGGCCTGACCTCCACCTGACCACCCCCCATCCCCTTTTTCTTCCAATTCCTAACGCAGCACACTCGTATTCGTATCCCACAGATCACATCTATTCCTTAGCCAAATATCCCATTTGTGATTTGTTGGGCAGCGATTCGAGGGGGAGACACAATTTTTAACATTCTCCCCACCCACCATCGGTTACTAGTGGTGTGATCTCCCTTATTAAGGTACATTGCCCCCGCCCCCTTTTTTATGTTCTGAATCTTCGTTTTGCCCAAATGTCTATGCATGTCACATTTTTGCAGTCAATTTGGTTCCATGGTGTCTCCCCCTACCATTGTTCCACTAAATATCTTGACAAAATATTTAAGACGTGCTACTAGTTAATGCCGGGAAGAAACCCCCCTCTCCCTCAACTTTTCAAGCCGACCTCTACATGAATTTTTATTAGTTCTCGGTATAATTGTTGCCCAGTTTCATGATTCTGCAGCTTTTTTTTTTTTTTTTAATCCCCCCTCCCCCCTCTTAGGGGAAAACTGCTTGCAACGTTTAGTTTGAGACACACTGTGCATGTCCCCGATCCTTATATTGACTCTTACATTTGTGGATTTGTCTAGGGTTTATCTTCGCTTTACTAATTAATCACCATAATGCGGGGATTTTAGTCGATTTCCCATTCCGCTCTCGTCATTAAGGTTTTTTTTAGGTGACAGTAATTACTGAGATTTAGAGTTCAATCTAGCTATCTGTATCAATGCTGTCTTGAGCTCCTATGGGCTTGATACTTTTCGCACTGACTTCTGAAAATTTTGTTAGTCTCCCCTATTTTACGTCTGTCGGGCACTGATGTCCTACGATAGCCACCTTGATTGGGGCACGTCCAATAAGGGAAAAAGAAATGAGAGATTCGGTAAACTCACATTACATGTGTCTTCCTGGGCGTTTAATAACAATGCAATTGGCAGGGAGATTATTGACGGAGTTGTCAAAATTTTCTTTTCTGATCCCTGGGGCTGACTGAATTTGAAGCTATCTTTTTTGAGTGTTCGTTACTCTCAGAAGCATATTGTGACTGCAAAGTCAAAAAAAAAAAAAAGAAAGAAAAATTAACACGCACTTTAGATTTAAAGTTGTAATTTTATTAAGACTTGAAAAAGACAAGTTAGTTCTTGAAGCTAATGCGGGATGAATTTTTCTCCAGGTTATGTTGTAAGAAGAAGCCTTTGGAATCATGTTATATGTCTGCAATGCATTCTGTGACTTGGCAATTTGTGGTAGTCAATCTTAAATTTTGATTGGGAAATTATATTTTTCTTATTTTGGTTGATTCTTAGGTTCTAATGAACATTTATGAGATGGTAATTGTTCAATTAGATTTGTGAATCTTCTTCACCTCATAAATCAGAAGCTCACAAAATTAGAGTTCTAAATTTTTTTCAAAAGATGCCCAAGTCATTATTAGTACTTATTCATCTAGCAGTTTTATCATGGGGGCATTAAACAAACAAACATGAATTGTTTTGCTAACATATATATGCTATTGCTTTATTTCCCGTTATTTGGTCTTCCTGCTGAGACTTAAGAATCTTTAAGGTCATACATATATATATATTATCATTTTTTTCTTCCTAAAAAGGGCCACTGCATGGAAGAAGCAGGGACACCAATGTTTTTGACAAAATTCCTTAGTTTTAAAGGTTAACAATAACAATATCTTAATGCTATTAATAACACTGTAGAATTAGATAATGATTTCGATATTCTTTAAATATATCTTTCAGTCTTGGCAACTATCAACCTTTTACTATAGTAAAATAGGTATTTTGATTATTCAAGCATTGAATTCAAATATGGTCATTCTTCTGTTTTTGGCTTTACCAGGTTTACATTCCATCATTCTTCTTGGATAGTTGAAATGGAGCTTCATTAATTCACATTGTTGCCTAATGATTTCTTAATGCTTTAATTTCTAGATATTTTTTGGCCGATCGACATCAGTTTTTTAGTTTTCTTTCAATCTGGGGATTTCATATTGTTATTTTGCACAGTTCTTAATATCTTATTGAAAGTTTTAAAATCAAACATTGACATGCTTACTGCCAGTTTATTGCTGCTGTCAATGCACTCCCATGTATATTCTTCTTATCAATGTAGAAGAAGGATATAATTGATACTTCTTTCATATTTGGCTTCATATTATTGTTATGTCTAAAATAGTGTAACATGGCAGGACCACAGCAGTGAGATAAGGAATCATCAATTGTAGCATGCATATCGTAATAGAATACTGATTTTAGAATAATAGCATGGAAGTGCTTCCGTGTTCTGGTGTTCAATATGCTACAGAGTCCGATGGCCCTCAACAGAGTGCAGTAACATCTTTTGTTTGTGAGGGAGAACCTAATTGCTCTGAAAATGGTGACCAAGTTGAGTTGGAGGATGGTCAACTTAATGACTCATTACATAAAATGAAAGGCCCTCAGGTGGAAGGGCAGGGTGAAGTTCAAGAGGCAGTCGGAAAACTGTCGGCTAATCCAGATTGGCAGTGCAATGGAGCTTCAAATTGTGAATGTCAAGCTGTAGACCAAAAGGAATCTTCTAGTTTCCATGCTTTTGATGAGGATGAGATAGATGAACCTTGCTTAATCTCAGAGAACCCTATTCCCTTTGTGGATACAATTGAAAGTGAATCACCAAACAACAGTAGGGATGGAGAGTTACCACATGCTGAACCTAGTTGGCTTGAGGGGGATGAGTCTGTGGCATTGTGGGTCAAGGTAACCGCCATAAGTGTAGTTGTAATTGGGTTTAATTTTTGTTGATTTTTTTTTTTTCTAGTCAATTTTGTGCTATTCTCACCACAACAAATTTCTTTCATTCCCAAGTCTGGTCTAGTTTCTTTGTTGCTCTCAAACCTATCCCATGCAGTTTATCTCTCATGACAATATGACTTTTCTTTTTGTTTGTAATAATTTATGAAGAACAAATTATCTGGGGCGCTTCATTTGGAGGAATTGCCAGTGAATTTCCAAGATAATATTTTTCATTATGCCAGTGAACTGCTCTACCGTATTTCATTAAGCAACGAATTGGTTCTCTTTCCCTGTACAAAAATTGCCAGATGTAGTAATTTATTTTTTGTTTGGACTTCTGTCTTGTTCAGTGGAGAGGCAAGTGGCAGGCTGGCATCAGATGTGCAACGGCTGATTGGCCCTTATCAACTTTGAAAGCAAAACCTACGCATGGCCGGAAGAAATATTCTGTGATATTTTTTCCGCACACAAGGAATTATTCCTGGGCTGACATGATGCTTGTTTGTTCGATTGATGAGTTTCCCCAGCCTATCGCATATAAGACCCATCAAGCAGGACTGAAAATGGTGAGAGATTTGTCTGTTGCCCGACGGTTTATAATGCAAAAGCTCGTTGTTGGGATGTTGAACATCATTGATCAATTTCACTTGGATGTAAGTGATGGTGGTGCTCTTTGCTCTTCTCTACTCCTTGTCCTTGTAGTTTCAGTCTTCTTTTATTTTCCTTAATGAAGGCTGGCTTGATTTTCATAGGCTTTAATTGAAGCTGCTCGTGATGTGATGTTCTGGAAGGAGTTTGCTTTGGAGGCTTCCCAAAGTAATGGTTATTCTGATCTGGGAAGAATGCTACAAAAGCTGCAAAATGTAAATTTCAATTTATGGTGATAATTTAGGAAGTAGGATTTCTTTTTCTTTTTTTGATCCAATTTTTGTTTGATAAATGCATTTTTCTTAATTTCAGTTTCTGTTGAATAATGTGTTTTTAGATCTTACTTAATGAATTACAGTATTAAATTTTGACATCGGTCAGCAATTTCTGCTGTTATAATGCACTTGGCACTTCCATGATAAAATATTAAGGAATGATACACAAATTTGCTACATGTCTTATTATTTTTTCCCCTTATGTTAAATTTGCTATCCTTGTATATCATAGTCATAGTTACATTTTGCTTAAGTTTTTTTCCCCCGGAAAGACAATGAAATGATAGTTTAATTATGAACATCTCCGCTTCCTAAGTAAGAAGCTTTATTTAGGAGGTTTCAATATATGTTAAAAATCGAAGTTAAGCTTCTACCAACATTAATGAGGGAGTTGGTAATGATAATTCCTATAATCATATATTAATAATTAATAATATAAATGAAAATGATTTTGCATAATACATAGTGCATGGTATATGGTGTAGTATAGTATCGTGAGGTATGGAATGTCAAAGTTCTTGAACTTTTGCTTTTATATGTTTATATAAAAATATGCTCCTCCTGTTTTTTAGAAAAACTAAGAAAGAAGGAAAGCTACTCTTGTATCTCTTTAAAGCTCACTGCTCCTTCTGTTATTTTTGGACATAATATCAACATGGCCAAGCACATTTACCAATACTTGATCAAGTTTAGCTATTTTAGCTTTGAATGATGGTTGAATTACACTTCTGTGGAGTTAAATGCTACTGCCTCACTGTTTTGCACTAGTGATGTGATTTATCTTGCATAATCTATATTGAATTCATACATTTTCTTCAGATAAATATGGTTATTCTTTTTTTTGGTGATTAATTACAATAATTTGGTTATATAAATATGATTATTCGTGCAAAAACAAATATGATTGTTGTTTCAATTTTTTTCTTTTGGGTGACTGAGTAGTATGGCTCCTTTTTTCCTACAGAGCATAATGCAGCGCTACATAAATGCTAACTGGTTACAACATTCTTTTCCCATTTGGTTTGATCGATGCCAGAATGCAAGGAGTGCTGAATCGGTGGAAGTGCTAAAGGAGGTGCGTTACAATCTTGGCCAGCCATTTTATATACGCAGAAATGGAAAAGGCTTGTGGATAAATGTAGTATGGTTATTAATTATGACTAGCATTTGTTTCTGATAAGGGTTAATAATCATGTCCGAAGATGCTATCATGAAGTGCTTTACTTTTGTAGCATAGCTAAATGATATTTCGTTCTTAAGTTCTTAAGATTTAAGGGAAAAAATATTTTTGGCATGCACACAGGCCATATATTTCCTCAATAATTAATTTTGTCCTCAGGGGAATTTGAAGTTTTTCTCCTATCGTATTGAAAGATGAGAGGAGAAGGAAGGGGAAAGTGAATTAAATTTCCCATGAGCTGGCCTGAGGATAAAAAAGGAAAATAAGAGTGATAACTGACTTGCATGGGTTGTGAGGTGTGCGTGAGGGAGTAAGGCTGTTGGTAGGGAATATACTGTGGACTGGCTATTTATCTACCTCTTTTATTAAAGCTGTCTTCTGTCATCTTGGTCTACCAGTTTGGGAATTTCTTCTTTGGATATTGTGCTGAGTGACACAATCTTTCTATTGTGCCTTTTAATTTTGAAGGACATGGTCACTGTCATGTGTATTTTCTGGTTATCAGATAGAACTGCATGTCAAAATTTTAACATCAACAAAGGATTCGCCTATCTTCTTTGAAACATTAATAAAAAGTTTTGGCTCAAGATGTTAGGTTGATTTGGTTCCTTGTTCTCCTGTTCAGGAATTGCTTGATTCCATATTGTGGAATGATATCAGCACTCTATGGGATGCTCCAGTGCAACCAATATTAGGTGCTGAGTGGAAAACGTGGAAGCATGAAGTGATGAAATGGTTTTTTACCTCTCCTTCATTATCTAGTAGCAAAGACATGCAACAGCAGCAGACTTCTGATGGCCCCTTCCAAGCAAACCTCCAAGTTTGTCGGAAAAGAGCCAAGCTTGAAGTTCGCCGTGCAGAGACACATGCTTCACAAGTAGAAACTAAGGGTTCAGATCACTCTATGGCACTTGACACTGACTCTGGCTTCTTTAATAATCAGGACACATCGAATACATTAGCAGCTGGGACTTTTAAACAGGAAGAACATAGGGAGTCACCTATTCCAATTGATTCATCAGGCAATTTAACGAACAAATGGAATGATATTGTTGTTGAATCTGCTGCAGATTCTGAGTTCTTGCACACCAAAGCTATGGAATCAACACCTACCAATGTAATGGTTGGTCCCAAATCTGTAGAAACTGGTAGTAAGAATCGACAATGTGTAGCTTATATAGAAGCCAAGGGAAGACAGTGTGTGAGATGGGCAAATGATGGTGATGTTTACTGTTGCGTGCATTTGTCTTCTCGGTTTTTAGGCAGCTCTGCTAGAGCAGAAAGACCTGTTTCAGTTGATGCTCCTATGTGTGAAGGAACAACTGTTCTTGGCACCAGATGCAAGCATCGAGCCCTTCCTGGCTCTTCATTCTGTAAGAAACACAGGCCCCATGCTGAAACAGACCACACTCCAAATTTACCCCAGACTTCCCTAAAGAGGAAGCATGAAGAAAATTACACTGGTTCGGAGAGCATGGTCTGCAAAGACATAGTACTGGCAGATGCTGAAAGTCCTTTGCAAGTGGATCCAGTTTCAGCCATGGATGATGATACCTTTCATGGAAACAGTAACTTGAATGGGAAACCCATGCTTTTGGGAAATGATCATAATGCAATGGAGGAGCTTCATTGTATAGGCTTATCTCCCTTTGATAACAAGACCCCCTGTTTGGAAACTCCAAAGCGGTATTCCTTGTATTGTGAAAAGCACTTGCCAAGTTGGCTCAAACGTGCGCGAAATGGAAAGAGTAGAATAATATCAAAAGAAGTGTTTGCAGAACTTTTGAGGGACTGCTTCTTACAGGAGCAGAAAGTAAATCTGCATAAAGCATGTGAGCTTTTTTACAGGCTATTTAAAAGCATTTTGTCCCTAAGAAACCCAGTTCCTAAAGAAGTTCAATTCCAGTGGGCTTTGACTGAAGCTTCTAAAGATACTAGTGTCAGAGAATTATTTAAAAAGTTGGTTCATAGTGAAAAAGAGAGAATCAAAATTATCTGGGGATTTGATGATGAAAAAGATGCACTTTCACTCATGGAAGAAATACCTCAGTTGCCATCCACTGTTAATGAGAGCTTTGGTCATGAAAAAGTCATTGAGTGTAAGATATGCTCTGCAAAATTTCCTGATGACCAATCACTTGGCAGCCATTGGATGGAGAACCATAAAAAGGAATCACAGTGGCTGTTTAGAGGCTATGCGTGTGCTATTTGCCTGGATTCTTTTACCAACAAGAAAGTCTTGGAAAACCATGTCCAGGAGAGACACCATGTACAATTTGTTGAACAATGTATGCTTTTGCAGTGTATTCCTTGTGGTAGCCATTTCGGAAATACTGAACAGCTATGGCTGCATGTTTTATCAGTTCACCCTGTCGATTTTAAGGCATCAAAATCTCCTGAGCAGCAAACTTTGTCTACAGGTGAGGACTCTTCAATACAACTAGAAGCAGAGCAGGTAAACTCAGCCGCTTTGGAGAATAATTTGGAGAATTCAGGTGGTTCACGGAAGTTTATTTGTAGGTTTTGTGGGTTAAAGTTTGATTTACTACCTGACCTTGGTCGCCATCATCAAGCTGCTCATATGGGGCCTAATTTAGTTAGCAGCCGCCCCTCAAAGAAGGGAGTTCGTTACTATGCATATAGATTAAAATCTGGCAGACTTAGTCGTCCTAGATTCAAAAAGAATTTGGTGTCAGCATCCTATCGCATCAGAAGTAGAGCTAGTGCCAATTTAAAGAGACGCATTCAAGCAACAAAGTCACTTGGCATTGGGGGAATAACTATACAACCTCAAGTAACTGAGACAACAAATATTGGTAAGTTGGCAGAATATCAATGCTCTGCTGTTGCTAAGATTTTGTTTTCTGAGATCCAAAAGACTAAGCCTCGGCCAAACAATTATGATATTCTATCGATTTCTCGCACTGCCTGCTGCAAAGTTGGCCTTCAAGCTGCACTGGAGGAGAAATTTGGAACTCTGCCTGAAAAGATGTATCTGAAAGCTGCAAAACTTTGCAGTGAACATAACATTCTAGTGAGTTGGCACCAGGAAGAGTTTAATTGTCCTCAAGGTTGCAAGGTGTTGAAGGATCAACCTTTGCTTTCTCACGTAGAATCTCTTCTCAATGGCTTCGTAAAGCAAAAGACTCTGTCAGATCCTGCAGGAGACGAGTGGGAGGTGGATGAGTTTCATTACACGATCAATTCACAGCATTTAAAACCAGAATCCTTGCAAAAGGCTGTAGTCTTATGTGATGACATAAGCTTTGGGAAGGAATTGGTTCCAGTGGTTTGTGTAGTAGATCAAGAACTTAGAAATTCACTTCATGGGTGTGGGTCTAATGAACATGATATGAATCTTTCTATGCCATGGGAGAGCTTTACCTACATTACGAAGCCAATTATTGATAAATCCTTGAATCTTGATTCAGAGGTAGCGTATTGTGTCTTATTATTTAAAACTACATGTATGTCATGTCACTCATTTGTCATGTATTGGGAGGCACTTGTGTGTGTTGACCATGTCCAAGAAAAAAATACCTATAAAATTGTGTTTTTTTTTTTGTTTGCCCATTTGATCGTTTACTTGTTATTTGTTAAATGTACCCACAAAATTGTGTACATCCACACATAGAAGGGCTATGCTTTAATCAGTACTGTTTTTACTGTGAAGTGACACTAGAAAGAATTAGTGTATGCAACTCTAGGCTTCTAATTGCCTTGTTGTAACTTATGCTCATGTATGCCTTTTCGATATTGTTTTATCTGCAGAGTCTGCAATTGGGATGTTCCTGTTCATATTCTACTTGCAGTCCTGAAACTTGTGATCATGTATACCTTTTTGATAATGACTATGAAGATGCAAGAGACATATTTGGAAAATCAATGCGTGGCAGATTCCCATATGATGAGAACGGTCGAATGATTATGGAGGTAAAGAATTTTCTTCATCTGCAAACTTCCTTTTTCATCTAAGATGTGAGTGAAGAATATATTTATGAATCTGTTAGTTATTGGTTGGAAAAAATTCTTATTTATAAAATTTAGCTTCTTTTCTCCTTTATTATTTACTGTATATCTAGACATTAGATGTGCAGTTTGTTTATTTTTGTCCTTGTGCTGTATATTGGAGCAGGTCTGATCAGAATATGTGGACTTAGGCCTTTGCCTAACATAATGTCGGGTCTTTTGACTTTTTAGAATTACTGATACTGATATGAGATTAACAAAAATTCTATCATATGGCTTTGCCACTGAACTTTTTCATGATTTTGTAATATAGATAGGAGATTTTTCCTCTTTATTCACCCTCTGTTTCTGGATTATTTACAATTTTTCATTGTTTCGATCTCTTCCTTTGAAACTGCAGGAAGGATATTTAGTCTACGAATGCAACCATAGGTGTGGATGTAATAAAACCTGTCCAAACAGAATTTTGCAAAATGGAGTTCGAGTTAAATTGGAAGTTTTTAAAACAGAGAAAAAGGTTATCTGCCTTCTTTTGACAGAGTAATTCTTTCTAAGGCTCTTCACTAACTTTTTCTACATGGTTCACAGGGATGGGCAGTAAGGGCTGGTGAAGCCATCCTACGTGGCACATTTGTATGTGAGTGTGTTGGAGAGGTTTTAAATGAGCAGGAGGCACAAAACAGGCGCAAGAGGTTTTCAAGATGTGATTTGATTTTAATATTAATTTTTTTTTCATTAACTGACATGGTGTATGTTAAAAATCAGGCATGGCGTAGGAGGTTGCAGTTATTTCCTTGATATTGATGCTCATATTAATGATATGAGCAGATTGATTGAAGGACAGGGTCGACATGTTATTGATTCTTCTAGATATGGAAATGTCTCGAGGTTCATCAATCATAGGTGATCATTTAGCTCCTTTTATTTTTTGCTGCATAGGTTTGTTTTCAGTGATGTTTTTGAACTGGTTATTGTCCATCAACATCACAAATGGAGGATGATTTTCTTTTCCTTTCCTTCCCCCCGTCTTTGTTTTTTAAAGATGGTTAATGAATGCTTATCAGTATAACCTTTTTCACCTTAGCAAGGCCATTTTACTGTTAAGGAATTGGGTAGAAAATGGTGAAACTTGCTTTATCAAGGTTTTTTTTAGCTTAGCCCGCTGTAATGTATGTGCGGTTCAAAAAAATCTACTTAAGGGAACGGAGCAAAAATATAGAAAGAAGATATCTCACATCATGAATAACTTTTGGGTTGCATATTCCTACTTGGCCTATTCCTTCACCTTGTTGTCCTGATGCCGCTTCGTGCTGTTCTTTTGCCACTGTTCACTAATGATATGGGGTCATTGGTATGAAATATGTTGGTCCTTCTCATAACTATCGTGATGACTTTGTTTGTATCTGTTCTTTCTCTGCAATATGATCTTTTTAATTCAGATCTTCTGTTCTCTTCTTGGGGAGGAGAAACAATAAGTTCTATCAAATGTTTCTTATAATAACCTAATAGATCAATTTATTTTTCCTTACTTAAATAGATGTAATGCTAGTTATTTCTGTTTTTCATTAGCTATGATAACGTGAGAGGAGTTTGACAATCTTGTCAATTCATTCTGAATGCTAAGGGTAATCTGTTATACAAAGCAACCTCGTATGTGTTTGGCTGCCCAAAAAAAAGAAAGCAACATCTTTTTTATATATTGTGATTTTCACAACTTATTGTCTTGTTTTTTAATCACAATCTGTTGTTATTGCAGCTGTTCGCCCAATCTTGTGAATCACCAAGTTCTTGTAGAAAGCATGGACTGTGAACGTGCACATATTGGTCTTTATGCAAGTCGAGATGTAAGTAATTCTCTTATGTGGTTTGCTTCCTAAGGAATAATATCCCAACTAATGATGTTTGACAATTCACATGCCAATACTTTTCTCTATTCGGCATCTGATTTGTCTGTAGGATGTACCAGGGACATGAATGAGATAGGGCATGGGGGGTTGAAAAAACTTTCATAATAAGTTGAAGTTCTACTTTGACAAGTCAGTAGAACATATAAAATATATTACAAATTGTATTAAGTCATAACAGTGTAGCTTATCTCAGACACCATGTAATGCACAAGAAAACATGCACCTAAGATGTGTAGGAACTAGCAATATAGCTTTCCAGATCCTGTTTGATGGAATTACACTGGTAATTTGGTAGAGTCTCTTGTAAGGAGAAGGTTGAGACTTGAGACTTTTCCGAAGACCTAAAATAGACATGCTAAGTAGAGAGAGAGTGTTGGTCAAGGGAGTTGCCCACAAGTTTATTCCTGAAGAGGTAGAAAAGATTTAGACGAGTGATGGGATGGGCTGATACGGGAGGGAGGTTGTCATTTTGGAAGGTAAGAGTAGTGTGAGCAGAGTTCTGGCCCCTTGGATGCCAGACAGCCAGAGTAACATCCTGTGTTCTGTCCTGTTGTAATCGTAGCTCTGTGTGATTTGTGAGTATAAAAAGGATTTGGATTTTGGATAGAATCAGTATCCATCATGTGAAGCTGATTTGGTGTATTCTGTTATTTCAATCAATATCAAAACCCGGTATTACCCTTAGTACTCTTGCTATTTCATTATTTCTATTGACAGGTTTGCTGGTCCCTGACATGATTTTTATGGATTGGATAATTGACATCACTTTATGCTTCAATTTTTCATCTCAATTGCAAAGAATGAAAGAACCCCCTAATTTTACTGAAATCTCCGTTTTATATTGTGAAAGGTTGAAATTACTACACATCTAGCTTCACTGCGCTTCATGGATTATATTTTGCGTTGTATTTGTATGACAGATTGCATTGGGGGAAGAACTGACATATGATTATCATTATGGGCTTCTGCCTGGGGAAAGTTCTCCTTGCCACTGTGAATCTTTGAATTGCCGGGGGCGCCTTCACTGAAGGCTCAACATGTTTGCTGTTGTTCTATATCCTGATTGCAAAATTTGGGGCAAAAATAGCTATTTGCTCGGCTTTAAAAGATTCCAATTCGGTGATCGTATTTGCTCAGCTTAGAAATGTTCTGATAGCCTTGGTGTATGCCAAGATGTTGACAAATCAGGCATCTGGCTGAGACAGGCATCTTATATGAAGCCATCGATGATTTCACTGACCTAATCTCTGGCAAACTAGATTGGGCTGAAGTTAGGATCCCTTTCTGAGTGAGAAAAATATCTGGAGTTGAAGCCTAGATCTAAATCGGTTATTGTTCCGTTAGGTTCTTTCTCTGTTCTCTTTTTGTCGGAAAATGTACATAGGCGCAAATGGTTCAACTTGTCTTGTTTTGTTGGCTATTTCATTTGTTTATGGAACTATATATGTTGTAAATTCTCGAGGAAAATATATACTTTTAGCTTTAATGATTTTATCTTATTTGTAGTTTGGTTTTTCTAGTTTAAAAATATGTAATTAGATCTCTATAACGGTTTTCTATTCAGCATTTATCAATATTTTTGTCGACATTTGTTATGTATGAGATATTTTAGTTTTTTTTTTATATATTTTTCTAATTAGTATGAATAATCTATATTTAGATTGACAAGATATTGTATAATTTGTTTTGAATTAACCGAGTTAATAGATTTATTATAACAAAACTAAAAGAATTATAAATTATAAAGACAACTATAAATATTTTAATTTTATGAATCGGTTTAAAGATTGAAAATTACACAGAAGTAACATTTTTTTTAAAAAAAAATTATGACAAGATTATATCTGCTAGTGGCTGGTTCTGTTCATGGTAGAGAAAGAAGCCTGTTTAAAAGAATAATCTCGAAGGTACCAAGCAGACTTGAACATGGAACTGAGATATGCAGGTCCTGAAAAAGCGAGAAGCAACCCTTGATTCTGGTTGCCGACACCGGAAATTTTAGTTACGATTTACAAATTGGACATAGCATAGTGTAAAAGTATCATAGTAATTTGCAGGTTCCTATTAAAAATTTTAAAGCGGCAGCTAGCAGAGGGCAATGAGAATTTGAATAATCGTCTGAGAAAAGCTACTTGCACAACTTTAAAAACAGCAGATGGGTTCTTGCTGGTTTGAATTATGTGGGTTGACTGTTTTCTTAAGAAGCTACGATAAGTTGCAATCTTCAGGCGATGCCGAAAGTGAGTGGTCTTTGTGAGCGCTACAACTTCATTTCTCCTTTTCGTGCCACGAAAAACAGCAGGCTTGGGATGCAACTGAAGAACACCAACAGAAGCATGCCTGCAAGCAAATCCCAGTTGAGGTGTGTAATTATTAATTACAAGTACGATTCGTTACTAAGGTGAGAGTGATTCAACGTCTGGAGCTCACCGTAATTTACCAAAAGTGAGGGCTCATTCGGGGCAGATGATTGTTGCAGCTGCAGGATCATGGATATAATAACAAGTAGGCTTCCAGTTTTCTCCCTCACAATTCTCTCACTTAAATCCATCGAGAAGAACCCAGATATTCCATTCGCACAATCTTCCGCCACAACTTTGACAAACAAAAACACCCCAAGCCACAGGGCAAGCTTTGCAATTTGCCTGTTTAGTTTGGCGGAGATGATGCTGTTCGTCAGATTAGCGATGCAGGCGCAGGAGTACAGTGGAAACCAAACGTACCAATCTACCCCAATCAGGAAAAGTGAAAATGCTCAGAAAGTTGGCTCTTCGCAGTTGAAATCAATCCAAATGTCCATTGAAGAAGAAGGGGTTAAAGAAGAAAGATCGGGGATACTTGGAAAGATTACCGGGGTCATTCAGCTGAACAGAGGCAGAGTAAGCGAAAAGGGTGCCCATCAGAACGGAGCACATAACGAATAGGTTTCTGCATCGGGACATTGCCATTCTTACAACTGTTGTTTCACAAAACCGGACGGTTCCATCGTAGTCAATGTCTTCTAGAACGTCATGCATCCATTTGACGACTGAAATATAAAATAGGCCGTCATTTTTTTTAGTCTTTATGACTATGTTTCCGGACATCAATGCCTGCTCCCTAAACTAAAGTACAAACCAAAGCAAAGATATTTTTAAATATTTATCCATCCTTCTTTGATTTCCAGCTTAATCAGCCGGACCTCTTCTTTCTTTATTTTATTTTCGCTTCTTTTTCACCCCTTTGGGCTTGAGGTAGAATTTGTTAATTGTACCTCTTTAATGGACATCTATAGATAAAACATAAACAAAGCAAATGGGTATCGTATCTATCATGTGCATTATGAAATGGCGCCGTGGAAACTCCTACGAAACAACAAACAAAAAGGAAGCTTTATCACGTTTGTTGATGGAAGAATTGAATTTCATTTGATGTCAAATAGTTGATGGCGGGAGGAGGGAGGACGAAGCAATTGAGAATGGCGAGGTACAATGGTACAGTCATGTCGGGATATTGAGGAGAGGAAGGAACATAAGCGAAGGTGGATAGTAGCAGAAATGGGCCACTGGAACAGGGAGCTTTTGAATAATGGAGTAGACAACATGTATATCAGAATCTGATGTGTGAATTGCAGTCAATAGAACAGAGCATGACACACCAGTATGTCGGTCAATCCTCCCTGCTTATGATTATTCATTGCACTAATCCTCTGTTTCTCTCCTACACTAACAAGTTTTGGTCTCCCCATTTCCCATCTTTAATCCCTAATGCTAATCGTCTCCATTCTCTGCTTCGCTTTAAGAACCAGATTTTTCACTCACATTGCATAGGATCCACAACAGGGGTCACTTCTGGAATTTGTTGGATTGAAAGGTTGCAGGTAGGTGAAACCACTCCAATGAGTAATTAGCATCCCCTCATGAGGAGTCAACTTTTTGGATTAATCTATTATGATTATGTTGTTAAAGTAATCCTAGTAGCATATAATTAAGAAGAAGATTGTCTATTATTATTGGGTGGAGTTAAATTAGCACATGACGGAGTGTTCATTAATTGCCTGTAATCTGAGGACACCACCACCGAACAATCCCAGCGGAGGCCACCTGGCCTGTCATTCTTCTTCCACACAGTTTTCTTCTTATATGCTTTATGACAAAAACACGTTTTCCTGTCTTTCTATTATATCTCTTTTGTTGGTCTCAATCCCCTTTTCCTCTTGTAGAATCATTGCGACCTCTATGTTAACTGAAGTCACGGTCCAAAAGCATTCTTGTAATTGACTGTTATTAGTGTAAAAGAAATACAAAGGAGCAGGTCCAAAGTCAAAAAAAAAGAGAGAAAGGAGGAAAGAAATCCTGGCAAGCTTTGCTAAAGCTAATAATTGAATTCTTCGATGTTAGCAAATACTATTGTTATAATTTTGATTCAATAATAATTTAGTTTATAAAATTTAACTTGATGTAACTTAATCAATTGGTTTTATATTTTATGATTTCTTTACAATTAAGTTCGGGAATGATTAGATGTTTTTATGAAAATACAGAAATTGAGTTAAATGGGTTGAGTTTTAGGAACTCAAGTGTATATTTAAGTCAAAATTATATGGTAGATGATAAATTTTTTGTTTCGGTTAGGCTTTTTGACTAAAAGCGACATTGGTTGATCAAAACAAAGTGAAGCATGGATGGCAAACCTTTGCGTGAGATTCATCTTCCTTCAGAAAAAAAATCCAGAGAGAGGGAGAGAGTTAGTAATTGGGATTAAAGTCAGCGTACTGCCACATAATCAATGCCAATTAATTATCCCCCCATACAAAACAGCCAACGCAGACAACCACTTCTATCTGTTTTCAGCGAGGAACTAACACATCTGTCGTTTTCGTTTCCAATCCATGTCTATGTTCGACCGCCATGGATGGCTACCAATTCCACATAATACAACCAAAAGAGGAAAAAGAACAGAACTGCCCACTATTTTTTTTTTCTGGGAGCTAATGGTATGAACTTCAAGCATCAAGCCTGTTCTTCCACAGTTCCACATTGAGTTGAGGGTGCACTGGTCATTGCACCACCTTGAAAACTTTCACTTTACTCTGCATGATAGCTATGGTCCCCAAAGCGACTGGCACATACACAGAGAAACCCAAATAAATGGAATAGAATATAATGGATCGCACCAAGAGCTAGAGCCTTGCCCCTATTCTGTTAGATTGATGAGTCGTTTAGGGGGAACTTGCAAAGGAAGAGCAAGATATTAATAAATAAGTGGAAGCAATTACTTTTCGTTTATGTAAAAACAAACGAGGAATATGGAGTAATCCTGGGGGCAAAGGAAAGGTGATGCAAAACAAGTACTGGGAGACCCACACAAGATACAATCATCAAAAGCATGGATGGACAGAATACTGGTAAAGTAGAAACACACCCCATGAGCCATCATCTCTTTAGTCTTTTGCCCTTTTGCTTTTTCGGGTCTCGTGGTCTTCTCTACTTTACAAATCAAGGAGGGGCTACGCTCATTATTCCTCCTTGGCAGGTTTCTGTTCACCGGTTCCCGTGATGCTTGACATTGGAGCTCTTGTTCAATCATTTTTTACGCTCTGTGGGCCGAGCAGTAGTAGATAAGACATGGCGTTTCCGGAGCTCTCTTAGACGACACGATCAATTCTCGTTAAGTTTTCTGCTTTTGGGGAGCTTTGAATTCTCAGAGAATATTTCACTTTTGTTTTAAATATGTTTTCCTTCGTTTTTTTTTGGGTCTATGAGCTGCCAGATGATCTGGAGTTAATTGCGAAGTCATATAAAGCCTCTCGTTTATGCTTTTGAATGTGTTAATCACTTTCCTCTGGAAGAAAATCTACAAATTTTCTCGTAGCTGCGTCTGCATATATTTCTGTGCCCCAGCTTAGGTTTTAAAGTTTTCCCGTTCGCGTTCGGGAAAACTATCAATAATTTTCGGTCCGATTGAAGCATCCTAGCGTCTAATGCAATTTTTGTTCAACTGCAGTGATCCTTGTCGGGTAGTAGATCAACTTCAAAACAACGGCTGTTCATTCTCCGTTGCCATATTTGTGAATTTGTGGGGAGGACCGTGTTATATTCAAGAGGAGAGCTCTTAAAGGCTGTGCGGCATAATTTTTCCGAGATATTTCTGTCCTTAATTTGTTGGAACAACCAGTTCGTTGTTCCATAAGAAGATTAGGACCTGTTTCGATAGCACCATTTTCTCCATAAATGCCACATCTTTCTTCTCAAGTCACAACAGCTGTGGATTCTTGTTGCTTGTAGAAGATGGCGGAAATTAAACTTACCCGAGTAGATCAAGGCCAAGCGAAGATTAAAAATGTTCCAATAGCCGTGACCCCAGAAGGTTTCTGGTGTTGTCCCTCTCCTGTTGTATTTCAGAAAAGCCTCAAAACTCAAAATTCTCTGAATAAACCTAAACCCTCCTCACCACCACCAAAAACCGGTGCTCAGAAGAAGACGGTCACGGCAAGTGAGAGAAGACCAGCACCTGCCCCATCAAGATTGGCCATGTCCGATGATCAACAATGTACTGGTTCGGAAAGAACTCCAGCTGGCACACCTGTGGCCACAGAGAGAACATCGAGACCCAAAGTGGAAAGTTTGCCTAGAAAGGTAGCTATTGAGTTTGGTGAGTCTGGAACTAGTGATACAAAGGTCGTTTTATTTGGAAAGCAGGGGTTTTGTGTGAAGTTAAGTGTCCACAGGGATGTTCTAATTGAGAAGAGCAGCTTCTTTGCCGAGAAACTTTCTGAACAATCTGGTTTGTCAAGTCTCCAAATTAATGATTGCGAGGATGTTGAAATATATGTTGAAACTGTTGGACTGATGTACTGCAAAGATATGAAGCAGAGGCTGATGAAGCAAAGTGTTTCTCGAACACTTAGAATACTCAAGGTAGATTAATAATTCTGTCATGCTTTGCTACTGCTTTTTCCACTTCAATTGCTACTGCTTTTATTTAGTTCTTTTACTTTATATTAATGCATCTCCCTGGGAGGGGAAATTTTTCATTCCCTTAGATGTATAATGCAACACCTTTTTGAATTGTTGACATGGTGCCTATTTTGTTACCTTTCGGAATACAGATTGTTTGGGCAGATGAATATTCATGATATTCTCGTTGATGGATGACAATCTTTGTTTAACTAATTCATGCTGCTAAGCTGGTGGCAATGGCATTAGATTCAGAGATGATCCACGGAATTTGTTTATGTTTGTTGTTAATGTGTTTCTTTCAGATAGAAAATTAGGCTGTATCAAATTGTGAGATAATGAATGATCCAACATGTAATTATAAGCCAAAAGCTTGCTTTGAAGATACTGGGATCAGGATGAAAAGATGTTTTAGGAGCATTGCATTTTGACTGAAGAAAGGACCTAACTTAATATGATCCCCGCTTAACCTGCAGAAATTGTGTGTACTCCATTAGCTCCCCCTGGATTCTTTAATTTGTGTCACTCCTTTTGGTTTATTTTTAAATCTGGACATAAAGGTTTTGACTCTTCTTATGGGTTTTATGTAAATCCTCCATCCAATTTATTACTTATCCTCCAAATATAGAAGAATTCCTTCTCGAAAAGCTCCTTTGGGAGCTCAGAACTCCCTCGATGGAAAGTTTTCCATTAGGATAAGGTACTTGATAGGATTGACACGGCATTATAAGTTTTGTATACCTTACACGGCTGTTATCTTGTGATATTTGTGCAATCTATTGCTGGGATGGGAACAGCTGGTGTTTTATTTTGCCCATTAGCGAGTTACTCTTGAAATAGACTTTGGAGACTTATGAAACTGGACTAACCCATAGAGCTCGAATGCTGAAAGTATTCAGGGGATAGCCTTACAACTAAAATTGCTTCTGTTGCTTCTCTTTGGCCCTCTTCATGTGGTTTCTTGTTGAGAATTACCTTATTAGGCATCCAGAGGGATCAGAAAGATTCTCATTATTACCATTATTGATCTTCTGTGTCATTTCATCCTCCTTTAGTCCTTTTCCTCTTGTATTTCCCATCCTTCTATTGATCTTCAATTTTGATCTGTGTACTCTTTCTTACCTTTTCCCCCTTCTGTGTGGTAGCGTTAACTGCTGTCTGAGTTTTATGTTGAAAAATCTTTCTGAAGTTAACCAATTAGTTTTCAAGAGATACAATATTATTATCCATCAAAGACAGTCATAAATGAGCTGCATCTGCATTGTGCTTTTCGGGAGGATGGTCATATCGATTGATTCAACTTTATAGTTGGATATTTAAAAAAAAATTCTAAGATATGTCACATGTACTTAAAACTGAAAGAAACTATGTTGCAGGTTGCGGAATTCCTTGGCTTCAATTCATGCATCCAGTCATGTTTGGAGTACTTGGAGGCAGTCCCTTGGGTTGGAGAAGAAGAAGAAGAAAAGGTTGTCTCAACAGTTCTGAGACTTCAAGGGGAAGGCATTGGGATCAACCCTGTGTTGAAACGTGTTTCTTCTGACATCTCTAATGCCCCTAAAGATACTCTTTCCCATATTATTGAACTTGTTCTCAAGAGCAACGAGGAGAGAGGTCGCCGAGAGATGAAATCTGTAGTTCTGAAGCTCCTTAGGGAGAATAACAGCACTCAAAGCCATGCAGGTTCAGCCGACATCTGTATTGACACAATTCATAAGTCATGCAGAAGCTGCTTGGGTTCTCTGTTGTCTTTATTCAAGCAGGCTGCAGAACCAGACTTTTTAAATAAACCCAGCGATCACAGAGAACCCATATTAAAGCGCATAGCTCTTGAAGCTGATAACTTGTCATGGTTGGTTGAGATATTAATTGACAAACAAGCTGCCGATGAATTTGCAGTGATGTGGGCAAACCAGCAGGAATTGGCCGTCCTACATGGAAAGCTACCCGTTGTATGCCGGTACCACATTAGCTGTATTTCTGGAAAACTGTATGTTGGGATTGGAAGAGGGGAATTGTTGCCGTCAAAGGAGACGCGGCAGCTGTTGTTACAGACATGGCTACAGCCTCTAATGGATGACTACAGCTGGTTGCACCATGCGTGCAGGTCCTTCGATAGGAAGGCCGTGGAGGAAGGAATCGGGAGGACAATCCTCACTCTACCTCTGGAGGATCAACAGAGCATTCTTCTGTCATGGTTGGGAAGTTTCTTGAAAGCAGGTGATAACTGCCCAAATCTTCAAAGAGCCTTTGAGGTGTGGTGGCGCAGAACTTTCATCAGACCTTATGCGGAAGGACAAGGCAATGTCATATCAGATAGTTGTGCCACGTCAAAGGAGCAAGTGTTGTAAAGAAGTATGAAATGGGATTGGAGAATATATATATATATATAAGCGTACTTGACTTTCACTAGGAGTGGAGAATAGAGTAAGGAAGCATAAAGATATAACGGTGAAGGGAGAATGGAGGAAACGTCAAGCAGGTGGCATGGCCAGCGAGCATGGCTTGAATGAATGGGAGAACTGACTGGATGTATAAAGATGGCTCATTGAATTCGCATTGTAGTGATTGGTTTTTGTATAAGCTGTTTAACATGAACGTGATGATATGCTGTTTCTTTATTTGAATTTATAGATGGTGAAGGCCGAGGCTTGCCGTTTTATTTGGGTCTCAAGTAAAAGAAAAGGAATGTTGTTGTTCTATGCTAGAACCGCCAAACTTCTGTTTTTCTTCCCCCACTCCCAAAAATAAATAAATAAATACATGCTAAATGTGAGGGCGGTAATCACGGGCTAAGCGGCTTCATCTACAGCAGCTTATCTTTTTTATTGCTTAGATATTCCTATACATGAAGGCAAATTATTCTCGTCGTTATGTGCTTATCCAAAAACCGTTGGGAGAATAACGGTTGGTCAGAATGTATTTGGAAAAATGGTTTCTATCCATAATACATTTATATTTAAATAAACGTTAAATTCAGAATGCATTTTAGCAAAATATATTTTACCAAAAAGAAGCTTTTTGTTTAGAATGTATTTTAAAAGAATAAGATATCAAATAATTGAAATCTGCAAACTACCGGATTTTTGGATCAAAAATGCATTTTAGAGCTCTGGGAGGAGTTGCCCAACAAGCTTTGTGTCTTTCATTTCATGGAATTCCGATTGAGAAAGGAAAGGAGGGAGAAAATAGAGCGCGTTGCATTTATGCTGTATATATTTTTGTTACGCTTCGGCGAGAGATGTGGGCAGGCTTTGAAGTGCTCATGATAGCTGAGGCTGTGGCAAAATGAGGCTGAGACGAAGGTGACTTGTGGAACAAGGCCAGCTGATTTATATATAATTTTTGCAGTAAAGTTTGAGGACGAAATGCTCAATTATATATATATATATATAAATGAAAAACAACGTTGGTGGGAAAAAGATGAATGAACAGTTTTGTGAATAGTGTTGGGGAAGGTGGGAGGAAAGCGTTGGTGACAAGGCGCAGAAATGGTGGAAGTAACGAAAGACGACGATGCTGCTTCACACTTTCTGCTTACTCTAAGGCCCGAAGCAAACCCACCGTCGTTTATCATGGATGTGCTCCTCTTCTTTCTGCACTTCTGCAAATTCAATCTCGTCTTCAAAATAATAACATATCATTTAAATGAGTGTGGAATAAGATCTACGATATAAGCAGGCGTCGGCTTCATTATTGTGGAGAACAGTGTGGGGAACTGGTAACCGGTCAACCCGTTGGGGTTGGAGCAGACCCAAATGAAAAAGGGCCGAAAAGTCAGGCCCTAAAGTTCGGATTTATTCGGGCCAGTCTGAAAGTCCGCATTGTTAAGACAGTTTTTTTTTT
>QFDD01002005.1:0-14251 GCA_006871305.1 Vachellia collinsii | reverse complement strand
CAGAACCATTATTAGATTGCACCATATTAGCAGATCCACCATTACGGTTCTTATTCTGTAATTTGCGACAATTCCTCTTGATATGGCCTGGTTCTTTACAATAGTTGCAATAAAATGTTCCACCAGGATTATAATTTTGAGAACCAGAATTCTGATGCCCACTTCCCTGTCTAGGAGTACTATATTTATCAAAAGGGCCTTTGCCAGCAAGAGCACTAGGAGTAGCAACAGAGGAAGGCTCCCCCTCAGCACGTAAAATACGAGAATATACCTCCTCAAGTGATGGAAGTTCAGAACTGGACAAAATTTGAGACCTAACTGTCTTATAAGAAGAATCGAGAGCATTAAGAAAACTGATAATGCCCAGTTTCTCTTGATTTGCTGCACGAACATCACGATCAGCATCAACAGACATTAACATCTTCATCTCTTCAAACATTTGGGTGAATTCAACGAAAAAATCTTGGAGATATATTTATTACAGACGCGTAAAATCAAAGCTAATCAATAAAGGAATATTTCCTAAACTAATATTTCCTAAACTAACAGATATAATCATTTTCAGTTCAGGTACTTACCAATAAGATTCTATGGTTAGGAATGAGTAATCATATGCAAGTGGCTGTGATATCAGAGGTAGGGCTTAAGGAAAGCCTTGACCGCTGGGGAGATCCTCATCAGATCTTCTTTGTTGGACATTTGAGAGAAAATGTACAGGTGGATTTGATGTTACCTGTTGACTTGAACCTTACGCAATTGGATTCATGGTTTGTGCTTGCTTATGTACCACTCTTTGACCCAATTCTATCCAATGTGGGACTTCTTTAATAATCTCTTCATAAAGTGAGCCTATCACATGCCGCACAGTATGCTACCCCTATTTTGGTGTTCTAGTGGCAACCTACTTATAGGATCACATCTCTCCATATAACTACACAAGCAACATCTTCATATTTGTCCCTACTGAATTCAACTTTTGCAGAAGTGGCTCTTGTATCTTTTTATTTTTCAAAGAATAAAATGTACCAATATATTGGTCGCTCAACCTTTGATTGGCTTATCCTATCTCAATGAAAGGAAACAAAATAAAATCCAATCTATCATGGTCTCGTGGGCAATATAAAAGGAAACAAACAAGGAAGAATGATGTGTGCAAAAAAATTACAAAAAATAATTCTTAAAATTGTGACCAGTCATGCCATGTGCCTTTGTTTAGTCACAGAAACACACAGCCAAGCCATGTGCCTTTGTACAGTCACAGCCAGTGGGACTCGGTCCTGACCTGACACCTGAAGGGTTGTGTGTGGTCTTCTGCCCCACGTACTGAACACTTCAACTACATATGCCCTTGAAGCCTCTGAGCATGTTTCATTTTACATACATTTTTTCATTGCCTACAAAACGTTCAAGTATCCCTGTACACCTTGACTCTATCATCCTTTTCCAATGCCTTAAAATATTCTGATTAAGTTTATGTTTCGTATGAGCATGAAGCATGTCTATATGTCTCTTGTGAAGCACAAGTTTGTGACCGAAAAAAAAAAAATCTTGTTTTTGTGTCTTCCTCATGTAAGTAGCTAACAATTGTAACTCTTTCTTTCCCCTTGCAGGAAATGGTCATATTGGTCATTGCAACCAGGGAAACAACATGTACCTCTTTCCAGGGTTAGTTGGCTCTTACAAAAAAGAATTGACATTTTAATTGTAATGAAATATAGGATTTATTTTTTATTGTCATTTGTACTATTTCAGCATTGGTCTTGGAACTCTTTTATCTGGATCTAGGATCATCTCTGATGGCATGCTGCAGGCTGCTGCTGAGTGGTATGTTTAAATAATCTTTGATAGCCTTGGTCTTGGTATAGTGAGTGTGAACTTTCTGCTATTAGCTGGATTGCGATTTTAGTCTATTATCAAGGTGCATATAAAGTGCGATTTTAGTCTAATTAAAAATATAAACAAGATGCATATGTTGTCTTTCACTGCCTTGTATTTTTTCATTTGAACTTAAATGACTATTTGTGGACATGTTTAACCAGTTAAACATTGACTTATCAGTGACGTAGAAACTAAATTAGAGAGATGATACCTTGGAAAGTGAAATTGGATAGGCTCACTGTATATTTTACTGAGGGTAAGACTGAAATAGATGATATGATACTAGAGGATATATTGTCCAGCTTAATACATACACCGATTGGGGTGCTCTTGCTGATGATGTTAAACTTAAATCATATGTATTGAGCTTGCTACAAATATGATTGATATAAGGGTTAAGGAGTAAAAAGAACCCATAAGTTTTCAATGGGGCAGAAAAAATAGAGCAATTTTACCTCGGAAGTTTAATAAAGGGACAATATAGCCCTTCCGTTAAAAACCATAGCGGTCAACATTTGTTGACCAAATTATATAGGGATAAAAGGGAAAAAATGATCTGGAAGTTTTCTCTAATGTGCATGGGGCACCTAAAACTCGTCGTCTATAATTATTTAGCTTTTTTAATCTCTTTTTATTAGTCAACCGTATCTTATATTAAGGAAAAAATGTGACATTTTCTTTATTGTATATGTTAGTAAAAAGTGAATTTTCTAAGGTGCCCTTTTCCAACAATGGTTATTCCCTTTAACAAACTTCATTCAGTTTAATTTGGCGCCCAACAATTTTTTTTTTAGTTCATTTCTATTTGTTTTCAACAATTTGTTGAGGTTGAGAGCGTCTTTTGCTTCTCCATCTAATTCTTTTTACAAATTTGAGTTTATTTGAGATGGGTAGATTTTAATTTTACATTGAAATGAATTCTTTCTTATCTGATTGTTGATGCTAGGTTGGATTTTTATGTAGCAGTGAGTGTTTTTCTTATAGATCATGAATGGTGGATGGGTTTAGGTGGGGGGAATTTTTTTTGAGAAAGGTTACTTTAGAAATTTGATGATAGCGTATAGCTTAAAAAGATACCACATATAATGCTTAATATAAGATCCAATTGACTAATTTGGAGATGAAAGTTAAATCATTAAAGAGAATACGAGTTTGGGGTGCCCAATGCCCCTCAGAGAAAACTTCTAGGACATTTTTTTCCTTTCACCAATGCATAGTTTGGTCAAAAAATGTTGATTAACAGAGGGGTGGCATTGCCCTGTTTTTTGAACTTCTGAGACAAAATTGTCTCATGTTTTAACTTTTGGAGCAAAATTCTCCCCTCAAAAACTTCCTGGAGCCAAATGCCACTTGGAAAAAACTTCCGAGTCATTTTTACTTTACCACTTAACCTTGATATAATTAACTCCTAGGGATTTGATGGAGATATTTGCTGGCCAGTCTAGTGCAGCCAGACCATTTTCTCCTGGAGGAAATGACAATCGACTCCATACATATGCTTATTCCTTCAATGGAGAACATGATAGGAGAACATATGTATGGGAACTTGATTGTATCAGATTGATTGCATCTAATTGAGTTTTCCAAACTTCAACTCCTGACTGCACAAGAAATTGTTTGAGGATGGTCAGACTTGATTGTATCAGATTGATTGCATCTAATTGAGTTTTCCAACTTCAACTCCTGACTGCACAAGAAATTGTTTGAGGATGGTCAGATATGATCAAATGATTATAATCTGTCTCTTAAAGACCATATAAACTCAAAAGGGGAAGCCGTTAATTCAAGGCTCTTGAATAGTTCGATTGTAATCTATTTTAATTCAAGGCTCTTGAATAGTTCTATTGTAATCTATTTAACAGATAGATAGACTTATGCTGTGTTTTAGGGGGTAAAATAAACAATGTAGGACTGGCGAAAATACTGCTTAGCCTACTATATGCACTTAATTCTAACAGATTTTCCGTTGCTGGTGACTTGATAGTACAGTCTGGCTGCATACATGAGTGAAGAAGAGGTTGTTCAAGGAATCATATACCCACCAATATCTAGGTACAGGATATCTTTCCTTTTCAGTATTCAGGCTTAAAGAGATTGTTTGAGTCAGACTTTTCTTGAAACTAACGCACAAATTTCAGAATTCGAGATATAACAAAGGAGGTAGCCACTGCTGTTATAATGGAAGCTGTAGAAGAGGATCTAGCTGAAGGATACCGCAATATGGACGCCCGAGAACTTAAAAAACTTGACAAGGTGATTTTGATTGTTTCAAATATTTTGGCAACAACCTATTATTATAATCTCCACTAAAACATGGTCAAGTATCTGAGTATAAGGATCTGTAATTGCTTTTTTGTGATGATTCTGTGAATCTACAAGTAACTATCTTGTCCAACGAGCATTAATGATGCTGGTGCTGGAAATGTAATCCAAGTTCATTCTTTTTCTGTTACTTGACTCATTAATGTATCGAAACTTTAAGTGTTATTCACGCTTTACTTGTGTGATTTGCAGGAACAAATTCTGGAATTTGTGAACAAGAACATGTGGACTCCAGAGTACCCAAAATTGGTTTACAAGGAAGATTAAATAAAGCATGAGAGCCGGGGCATAAGGACGATTTCTTGACTTATGCAAGCGTTAACTTCAACCAGATATATTGTTCAATTGAGGCAAAATATTTGTGAATGTCCTGGAATTATTCATGTGTGTATATATATATGATGTATTTTTTTCCCTTGGGAATAATAATGTTCTTTTTTGTCGTGTTTTTTTTTTCTTTTTGTGGAGGGGGGGGGTGTTTTAAAATAAAAATCAGATATATTGGCCATAGCGGAGTATGACTATCTTACTGATATTTCTCTATGAATGGGGCATGTATTTGGCTAACAGGCAGGGGCAGAAATGGGGCATCAGATAAAGGGGGTAATTCTCGCATTCTTCTGGTGCATCAACACATTTGTGCACTGGCCAATGGAATTTTAACATTTCAAATAATTGTCATGTGTCAGCCTACGAATTTCCTGTTAAATTATACTTTATCTAATATTTAATATAAGACTTTGTTTATTTTTGTTGAAGAGATTAAGAAAGTTTAATACATTGCATTATATACTTTATCTAATATTTAAAAGTAGTGTTATTTATTATTTTTCTCTAGACTAATTTGTTTAAGTTATAAATTGATATAGTATATAATTATATATATATATACAATATTTTTAAGTAGTATATAATTATATAATATGTTGGTGAACGGGGTGCATGCAAGATTTTCTCCGGATAAAGGTGTATTTAAAACTGAGCAAAATCGTTTGAAACGAATCAAACAACAATGAACTAAAAGAAATGGAACCAGTTTGTTTGAGTTATATTGATGTCAAAATCACTTGAATTTGTTTGATTTACTGTTTGTTTCAATTTTTAATGAAACCAAACTAAGGCAATCTTAATACTCATTCGCATATCCCAAATATTTTGTTCATATTAGTATATTTCTTCTAACTGACAAAGCTAAAGATGAGATTAGCAATGCAAGTGCCCGAGTTATTTTGGAGTTAGAATCAAATATAGTGAATTTCGACATAGCATTGTTGATTAATATAAATCAACACTTTTTTCTCCACCTAGAATCAATGGTTTTGAAAAAAAAAAAAAGAATCAATGGTTTTGAAATTTTCATTTCATTAATGTGAGTCTACGATTGTGATTTTATCAATACTAATTTTTATATTGAAAAGTGAATTGTAAATTTAGACTAATTTATTTAAAACTAAATCTAACAATTTTCAAGACAACTACGCCCACTATGTATTTAGGTCTTTACAAAAATTTCAATTATCAACAAAATTTTTCTTTTGGTCGAAAGAAAAACCATTCTTATGCGAGAGATTTATGTTTAAAATTTTTGTATTTCTAAAAGAGGAGAGGAATAGTAAAGATGGCAAAAAAATACATTAATATAGTAAAAGATTCTCAAAACAAGCAAAATATCTATTATGTAAAGTTCTTCAATCACATGTGTCCTAATTTTTTATGTTAGTTTATAATTAAATGATAATATTTCAAAAATAGGATACATTATTATATATGATTGGAGAACTTGATATCATGGATATAAAGAACTTGACCTACATATTTTCCAATATTAAAATCTTATTGCATGTCTGGAAATCATAATATTATTTCCCTTTATGCTTACAAACTTTTGGAATTCTGGAATTGGAAGAGATGGATATAAAAATGGAAATGATTTCCACCACAAATTTTGTTTGGTACAAGGAAATAGCTATGACAATTATTTCCATATAGAAGCCAATTCCATCAAAATTGATGGAAATGGCTTCCATAAAAAAGCCTATGTAACTATGAAAAATTTCATAGAGGTGAGATTTTGACATTTTTCACCCCCACTTCTTGTAACACCTTCATTTTTTGCAATTGTAGCTAAATTGAGTAAATGAAGTCCAAAGATCATGAAATTTTTCATGCAAGTAGAATATGTTATAAGCTTTTTAAGGAGTCATATTTTGCTAAATTTGGACTTGTATGCAAAAGGTTATGCATTTTCCAACTTTCTACTAAAAACCAGAATTTTATATCAACAGAAAGTTGGTCGGGGCATAGCAAAAGTCTGCCGTGGCAAAGTAGTATTGAGAGGAAAAATCTCCTAAGCATTGAGAAGTTGGCCATGGCGAAGTTTCAACATTTTGATCAAATAAACAGTGATTTTTCAAACACTCTTAAGAAAAGTTTGAGTAATAATTTGGTCAAACAAGTATTTTTCTCATATAGAAGAGTGGATAAGCTTTTATTACAGCCTTGAACCACTTGTTTTCAAATTTTTTAAAATTAGTTATAAATTTTTAAAGTTGACTAAAATTTTAAAATTACCAAGTGAATAGTGACTGTTTTGAGAAATTTTGCAAGTCACTATTTCACTAATTATAGCTGTAGATACGATATCAAGTGGTTAATCTAAAGTCTCTAATGTGTAGTAAAGTTAGAGTAGAAGAGGTGTTAAATCACAAAAAAAAAAAAAAAACCACAAGCTAGAGGCAAATAGAGGTACATGCGATTAAGAAAGAAATAAGCACAAACCCAGAAGCATTAGCGAAAGAGAAGCCAAAAAGATGGGTCTGAAACCCTCTTGCCATTACTTCCGTCTCTTCCCTTCCCTTCGCTTCTCTAGCTTCTCTGGCAAGAAGAAGTACAAGTTTGCTCCTTTCTTCTCCTTATTGTACAACTCTAGACTCCAACGTTCCAATGCTCAGAAAAGTAACGAGTCCTATCGTTCTGTTTGTTTTACTCTATTTGTGGGTTGAGAACAAAGACCCCCTTATTAGCCTATTAATTAACCTCTTGTTTGTAGTCGACCACTACCTTACATTGAGGAATAGCAATTTAGAGTGTCAGCCTACGGCCTCGAACCTCAGGTTTTTTTATGAATTTTGGTTGGGCAAGGGCCAGAAGAAAAGGTTGGGGAGGTTAAAGCAGCCTCCTCGCTTGTGAAAAAAAATAGATGATAAGGAGGCAAGGACCAAATGCGGCGACTTGCGAGCTGAGACAGTGAGGAGGCAAATGAGGAAGCTTGAAGGTGGACCTGAAGGCTGATGAGTTCGTGTGTGTGAAGCAAAGCAAGGGTGTGATGGTATTGGCAGATTTCTTTAAATGCATCCCAAAGTTATAAGCCCTTCAACTTCAATGCAAGCCAACACCACTTTTTTTTACTTCCACCAAAAGCTTCATTTTGTTTCATTTTGTCCGTAATGCATTCTCCAAAACACCATTTACAAACAACACATCCAAAAAGCACAAACAGCCTTTTAGCCTTTAGAATGCATTTCAGGGGTCCAAACATCATTCCCAAACACACAGATATGTTGTGCAATCTAAAGTAAAAGTGCAATGAAAATAGGTCTTTTTGATATTTTTGTAAATCAAAGAAGGAATAAATTGGATTTAGGGAAATATGAGAGAGGTCTTTGGTAATGGAAATTGGGGCTATCCTTGCTCTTTAAATTTACCAAGTCTTGATGCAAAATCCCTAAACCATTGCTTAGGTCAAATCACTAATTTATAAAACCACATGGCAAATTCTTGTTTTTTTAGTCTTTATCTCCTTATTTCTCTCTCTGGCTCCTTCTGTAACATCATGATGGTTACGGTGATTGAGCTTTTAATTTCTATGGAAATTAAAGGTTAATATTGTTCTTTGGGGTTAATTAAGGATATGAGCACTAAGGATGATCAATAAAAGTCATACCTTTAGCCGTTTCGCAGCAGTCTTGGAATTAGTAAGCTTTTAAGGGTCAAATAATACCATTTGTGAGTGATTCTTTTTTGCGTTGAAAATTAAACATTTCAAACTTTCCAAATAGTCCTAATTTAAAATTTTTGGGAACACGCTTGCCATGTGTCACTGTAATCTCTAGAGGTCCCTAGAACTCTCTAGAATTGCCTTGTAAATACATGAGCACTCTAGGATGTTCTAGAGTGCTCCATACTTTTCTTCACATGTGTAAATATCTTAGATATTTTAGGAGAGGATTCTGGAAGGTCAATATAGGCCGTTAGATCGAATAGATCTCCACTGTCCATTGAGAAGGTGGAGTAGTATAAATACAATCAAGGGGTTCATTTGTAATCATCCATTCAAGCATACTCCAAGCAATAAGAGAAGCATTCTCCCATACTCCTTTTCTCTCTAGTATTTCCTTAGTTTTCACAACTAAGTCAAGACTTGGTAGGCTTACTAGCAGGTTTCAAGTCTGAAATCTGGTAAAGCTTGCTAGGCCGCACGGTTTTTACATCAAGTAAATCACTAAGCCCGTGACAGTTGATATTAGAGCTCAATTCAAGAGTCTGAGAGAAAGAGATGGCCTCATCTGTGACCGAAGCTGCCCCTTCCCAATAGGGTACTGGAAAGAAGAGCAGCAAGGAGAAGGCCAACAAGGAGATGGTGACTGCCTTAGAGGAGAAGGTGGCTTTGGTAGAAGCCACCGTGACCGACTTGGGTGAGAAAGTTGGTGATGTTGTCCAACACATCGAAGGGCTCGAGTCCAGGGAAGAGGATGACGAGCTGAGGGCTGAGATGCAGGATGCACTACAGGCAGTTGTGAAAGGGTGGTTCGAGGAGGTGGAGACCCTTAAGGTCGAACTCCAGGCACAAAAGGGGGAAAATGCTGCTCTACGTGCATAGGTGGAGGAGCTTATGATGCAAGTGAAGACTTGCATGGCCGCAGTGGCCAGCACAGGGTCTATCCAAGTGCCTTCCTCTTCGAAGGCTAATGTCCCTAGACCTTCACTCTTTAGCGGGGCAAGGAATGCAAGGGAGATTTACAACTTCCTTTGGGGACTAGAGGCTTACTTTGGAGCAATGGGGATCATGGAGGAATGCCACAAGGTAAGTCACGCATCCCTCTTCCTTAAAGACATTGCTCTTGTATGGTGGCGTCGCAGGTGTGACGATGTCAAGAGGGGATCCGAACCCATCCGGACATGGGATGAGTTCATGGGAGGACTAAAGAGGCAGTTCTACCCTGAGGATGCCGAAAATGAAGCAAGGGCCAAGCTTCACCGACTCCAACACAAGGAAGGACATATTCGGGAGTATGTCCAGGAATTCCAAGAGTTGCTCTTGGAGATCTCAGACATGAGTGAGAAAGATGCCCTCTTCACTTTCCTTGATGGATTGTGTGGCTGGGCCAAGATAGAACCCTAGAGGCGAGGGGTTCAAGATCTTGCATTCGCTGTTGCCGCCGTAGAGTCCTTGGTTGAATACAGAAGGAGTCATCCAAGGACCCTGTCAAGAAGGGAAACCACAGCGGTAAAGGTGGGGGAGATCGTGAACATCCACCTAAGAAGGACAAGCCGAGCCACTTCCAAAAAGGGCAAGCAAAGAAGGATGACCCTCCAAGGAAGGTCTCGTGCTTCCTTTGCAATGGTCCACATCGGGTTTTTGAGTGCCCGAAGAAAGGAAAGCTCGCTTCCCTCATCATAGACAATGAGAGGTTGGAAGAGCCAAACATTGCCTCTATGACCTGCATAAGCTCCCTAGAGACGAAGAATGAGAAGCCTCACCATGGGCGAGCCTATGTACAGGTCCACATCAACCATCAACCCTTGTCAGCCATGATAGACATAGGAGCTGATTTTGTCTACTTGGCTAAGGAGATAGCAGATGACATTGGCCTTTCCTATACCAAGGAGGAAGGCTATGTCAAGGGGGGTGAACGCAGGAAGCATCCCCATATGTGGAGTTGATCGGGACACTCTAGTCCAGATCGAGCAATGGAAGGGCATAGCTGATATCATCATCGCACTTCTAGATGATAAGAAGTTCTATCTTGATATAGACTTATTGACAGGAACAAGATCACGGTCAAGTCCTACACCGACACCATGTACATTGGAGAAGGGAAGAACCGACACTATGTTCTAGTCAAATGGCAGTTTGATGAGGGGTGAATGATCTTTGCCCTTCAATTGTCCAAGGGTCTCTAAAAGCAGGAGACCATCTACTTGGGCACTCTGAAGATGGATGAAGTGGTCAAGAATGTTGATGTCCTTAAGGCGGTTCATGAAGTCCTTGAGGAATTCAAGGATGTTATGCCAACCGAGTTGTCGAAGAAGCTCCCTCCAAAGAGAGAGGTAGACCATGCTATCGAGTTGGAACAAGGGTCCAAACCGCCTGCATTTGCTCCCTACCAGATGGCACCTTTGGAGTTAGAAGAAGTAAGGAGGTAGCTAAAGGAACTAATTGATGCTGGGTACATTCGTCCCTCAAAGTCACCATATGGTGCGCCGATCTTATTCCAGAAGAAGCATGATGGTTCACTTCATCTATGCATAGACTATTGAGCCTTGAACAAGATCACCATCAAGAACAAGTATCCCATCCCTCGTATTGATGATCTCTTTGATCAACTTGGAGATGCAAGGTTCTTCACCAAGGTTGATTTGAGGAGTGGGTACTATCAAGTTCGCATAGCCGAAGGGGATGAGCCAAAGACAACATGCATCACACGCTATGGATCATATGAGTTTCTTGTCATGCCCTTTGGTCTCACTAACGCATCGGCCACATTTTGCACTCTCATGAACATGGTACTTACTCCTTACCTCGATCGCTTTGTGGTAGTTTATCTTAATGATATAGTTATTTATAGCAAGATCTAGGAGGAGCATGTGGAACACTTGCAACAAGTGTTCTCCACATTGAGGGACAAAGAGCTTTATGTCAAGAAGGAAAAGTTTTCCTTCACCCAAGAAGAAGTGCCATTCTTAGGACACATAATTGGCAATAGCAAACTTCGCATGGATCTAGCCAAAGTGAAGGCCATTCTTGAGTGGGAGCCACCCACGAAGGTCACCGAGTTAAGATCATTCCTTGGCTTGGTGAACTACTACCGGTGGTTCATCCAAGGATATTCCAACATTGTCCTTCCACTCACAGATTTGTTGAAGAAAAAGTAAGTATGGCGTTGGAGTTCCACATGCCAACAAGCCTTTGAAGCTCTAAAGAAGGCTGTCACTGAGGAACCCGTACTAGCTCTCCCTGATCTCAACAAATCATTTTAGCTACACATGAATGCTTCTGACTTTGCCATTGGGGGAGTCTTAATGCAAGAAGGACACCCCATTGCTTTTGAGAGCCAAAAGCTTAATGATACAGAGAGGCGGTACACAATGCAAGAAAAAGAAATGACCACGGTAGTTCATTGCCTTCGAACATGGAGACATTATCTACACGTGAGCAAGTTCGTGATAAAAAATGATAATGTAGCCACCAGCTTCTTCCAGTCTCAAAAGAAACTTACTCCCAAACAAGCCCTGTGGCAGGATTTCCTTGCAAAGTTTGAATACGATATGTAGTACCAGCCAGGCAAGGCTAACCTAGTAGCCAACGCCCTAAGCCACAAGAGTACCCTTGCCAGTATATGCCGACCTGAAGGCAACCTATGGGAGCGTATCAAGGAAGGGCTGAAGCATGACAAAATAGCCCAATCCATTGTTGCCCTTGTGAAAGAAGGCAAGACCCGAAGGTTCTGGGTCGAAAATGGGTTTCTTCTCACGAAGGGCAACCATATATATATTCCTTCACATGACAACATTTGGCGTAAAGTACTAAAGGAATGTCATGATAGCAGGTGGGCCGGCCATCCTAGCATACATCGCACACTGGTGCTGGTAGATGATTCCTACTATTGGCCTCAATTGAAGGACGATATCGAGGTCTATGTGAAGACTTGCCTTGTGTATCAGCAAGACAAGGTGGAACAAGTAGCACCAGCCGGATTGCTGCAACCCCTTCCTATCCCTGAACGTCTTGGGAGAGCATCTCGATGGATTTCATCATGAGTCTACCCACCGGTGAAGGTGTCAACTGGGTTATTGTGGTGGTGGATTGGTTCTCTAAGTATGCCACCTTCATTCTCGCACCCAAGGAATGTTCTACCGAGCAGGCTACCCACTTATTCTTTAGACTTTGGTCAAGTATTGGGTCCTGCCTCGTTCGATATTGAGCGATCGGGACACTCGATTCACTGGATAGTTTTGGACGGAGTTGTTTAAGCTCATGGGTTCTGAGCTCAATTTCTCCACCAGTTTTCAACCTCAGAGTGATGGGCAGACTGAGAGGGTGAACGCTCTTTTGGAACTGTACTTGAGGCACTATGTGAGTGCCAACCAGTGAGACTGGGCAAAGCTACTGGATGTAGCCCAATTCTCTTACAACCTCCAAAAGAGCGAGTCCACAGGAAGGAGTCCATTCAAGATCGTCACGGGACAGCAACCCTTGATGCCGAGCCGGATTGCCATAGGGTACAAAGGCCCTAGTCCTCAAGCGTACAAGTTTATGAAGGACTGGAATGATCAAACCGATATGGCGCGGGCCTACTTGGAGAAAGCCTCCAAGAAAATGAAGAAGTGGGCTGACAAGAAGAGATGCCCGAGGGAGTTCCAAGTTAGGAACCTAGTTCTCGTCAAGATGTACAACCACGCCCGATTGAGTGGGAGACATCGGGGACTCATCAAGAGGTACGAGGGGCCCTTCCCCATTCTCAAAAGGGTAGGGACCCAAGCTTACAAAGTTGAGTTGCCTCCCGGTATCAAGTTTCATCCTATCTTCCAAGTAAGTCTACTCAAGCCTTATCATAGAGATCATTTGGATCCAGACAGAGGCACCTCATGATGCGCACCGATGGGCATCAAAGTTCAGCATGACAAGAAGGTAGAAGAAATTCTAGCTGATCGAAAGGTGCACTGTTCAAACTAACCTCTGATTCATGAGCTTCTTGTCAGGTGGAAAGGCCTACCTGAGAGTGAGGCAAGTTGGGAGCCCATTTCTCATTTGTGGCAATTCTGGGACAAGATCCAAGCCTACAAGGAGACAAAGCCAATGAGGACGTCGCCAGATTAGATGGGGGAGAATGTCACAGTAATCTCTAGAGGTCCCTAGAACTCTCTAGAATTGCCTTGTAAATACACGATCACTCTAGGATGTTCTAGAGTTCTCCATACTTTTCTTCACATGTGTAAATATCTTAGATATTTTAGGAGAGGATTCTGGAAGGTCAATATAGGCTGTTAGATCGAATAGATCTCCACCGTCCATTGAGGAGGTGGAGTAGTATAAATACCCCCAAGGGGTTCATTTGTAATCATCGATTCAAGCATACTCCAAGCAATAAGAGAAGCATTCTCCCATACTCCTCTCTCTAGTCTTTCCTTAGTTTTCACAACTAAGTTAAGACTTGGTAGGCTTACTAGCAGGTTTCAAGTCTGAGATCTGGTAAAGCTTGCTAGACCGCACGGTTCTTACATCAAGTAAATCACTAAGCCCATGACACATGGTGATAGCAGGTTATAAATACTTCCCTCCACACATTTGACATCAATTTACGGAAAAAAAAAATATTTATGTTTGTTTTAGAGATTTTCTAGAAAGCATAGGTTCTTTCTACTACCTAGGGCATGAACTCTAAATCTCTTTGGGACGTTTTTTATAGCAATCCATCTATAACGGTAAGTAGGTCTAACCCTATGTGATTGCTCTATATGTATTAGGAATGTTGGATTGAAGATTTATGTTTGTGATGCTACCAAAATTTCATTATGCATCGCAAGTGTACGAGTCATAAAAATAATATATGTTAAATCAAGGTCCATCCCACAGATACTCAATTTAATAGGTAAATAGGCACAAGAAATCTGAATTTTATTTAAGTTGAGCGAATCAAAATATGAATAATGAAAATATAAATTCAAATGAACTCAAATATTAATTCTTATGCACTAGAAAATATTAATTGACATCAGCAACCTAGAGTGGCAACCCCTTCTTTAAGTTTTAGAGCATGTTTTTACCCAA
>QFDD01002004.1:0-14031 GCA_006871305.1 Vachellia collinsii | reverse complement strand
GAGCCACAACCACAGAATGCACAGAGCTGTATTATCAACTTATTGATAAAACAAATAATTGTATTCATATCTCATCTAAATGAATTATGCAAAGTTTAAATGTCAACACACACACACACACACACAAAAAGAAATGGATCCTTTATGTGAGCGGTATAAGTGGATCCTTTATAATAATCAGTAAAATTAACCAAAATATGAGATAATGGGGTGTTTCGTATGTTTCCGAAGATCTTTTGAAAATACAGTTTCAATGCAAGTTCAGAAACCAAAATGTATAACAGGATAACAGGATTCTCTAAATTTATGATGCCAAGTTCAGAAATCAGCAGCGGCAAAATGCTATTACCAAAACACTAACTTTTGATAATAATATGAAAGTGATAAACAAGTTCGGGGTCGCAAAAAAAGTCACCTTGAGATTGACCAAACCCGCCCGAAGCAAAATCTTACCCATATCAGAAGACTAGATAAACAAACGAAAATCCTCAAATCCACACAATATCAG
Organism: Vachellia collinsii; assembly: GCA_006871305.1. Classification (NCBI taxonomy): domain Eukaryota; kingdom Viridiplantae; phylum Streptophyta; class Magnoliopsida; order Fabales; family Fabaceae; genus Vachellia; species Vachellia collinsii. The sequence goes on along the minus strand of QFDD01002004.1, from coordinate 13,523 downwards.
CCAACAGAAGAAACCCGAGAAATGAAGAGAGAGAAAAGGCAAGATACAAACAGAAAAATGACAGGAACTCGGAAAAAAGAAGACAGATTTATATAATCCCTTCCAAGTAAAACAAGGAGAGAAGGAGGAGGAGGATTTTCTTCGTACCAAAGGAAATATCTTCACTGACGAAGAAGAACCAGAGGGCAATGTCGAGAGGTAGGGTGCGTGATGCCAAGAAGAGACGGAGATGGGGCACTCTGGGAGGGTGAGCTATCGGCAATGGATTTGAAGGAGAGAGAGGCCACTGCAGCTTATTAGGGCTTCTTCGCGCGACAGCGATACTGAGGTGAGCGATTCATGTGAACGCCTCCGACCAAGAGGGAGCTCTCGCGGTGGTCTTCCTAAAAGTACAATAACATTTTAGTCATTGATCATCCAGGGTAAGTTTACTTTTTTTCCTTAATACTAAACTAAAATTTTAGGGAAAATCTCTTAAAAATATCATGATGAACTCTGAAATTTAAAAGGGAAAATCTCAACAAGTAACATTTTTGCATTCAAAAATTCCACAATGGTAATGTGAATATATAAAAAGACAAATTGGAAGATGGGATCAATTAGAGATTTTAAAATAGAGTTTTTACAAAATCCATCCTTAAAACGGTGAGTTAACAGGCCCTTGGTAGCTAGATACAACCACCGTTGCCTACTTTTTGGCAAGCCATTCTTTTATTTGTGGCAAGGTGTTGAAGATGGGATTCAATCCCAACCCACCTTATTTCCCAAAATGTATTATTGACCATTGGATCATCAAACTCCTTTCTTAATATAATACACAATCATTTCTAATACAAGTAAAAACATAATGTCTCTGCCAACAATGGTCGATCCAATTGGAAACAAAATAGCTCACAACTTATAAGATCGTGGGTTTAGGTCCTGTTGACAATATGAGAACCTTGTAATTAGGAAGTTGTAAGTAAATATATATACGCTCTCTGAGCATAGGAGCATATCCTATATAATATCCAAATTTCCTATATTAGGATATAGGGCTAAATGTGTAATTTAATATCAGATAAAATAGTAGAAATTATAAGGAACACCATGTATACCTACCACCTGGACCAGTGGCAAAAGTGTATATTTAAAGAAGTTCAGGTAACAAAGGGCAATTTGGTAATTTTTATTAGAATATCAGCAGAGAATGTTTTCCTGAAATATATTTAAGGTGAAATTGAGGTTAAAGAAGCAAAAATAACCTCAAAATGAATTTTCAATATTTATTTAATGTTGGTTGATTAATGGATTTTTAGTCGAATATAATTATTAAAAATGTTAATAGGCCTCAAATAATTATTTAAGAGGTGAGAAAAATTAGTTTGAGAATTATGTGAGTTTCTAAAAATGATTTCAAGTTTAAATTAGAAACAATTTAACTAAACAAAAAAGGAGAGTACAACAAACCCCAAAATATGGTTATCACAAGAAATTGTCAAAAGGGCATTTTTTGAAAGAGTTTAAAGTTGAAAAAAAAATTTAGAGAATTATCTTCTAGTTAATGAAAATTTTTAATTGTCATACTCTACTCAAGTGATTAGAGGATTCATGAAAAGCTTTTGTTTTTTTTTTTTTTGGTTGAAAACGTGGAAAGCATTTTTGAAAGAATAACTACTTGGCCATCAAGTAACTAAAACTAGAGTTGGGAATTAGGGCCGACCCAGCCCGTTTAGGCCCGAGTCCCAAATTCCCCCCTCTTTTCTCAAGCCCGGCCCTCGAGAGGTCGGGCCGAGGGCAGGCTCGCAGACCTGAGGCCCGTTTCACTTTTTTTTTTAAAATACAACATTAATTTTTACACCAATACAATTCCCTTACTTAAAAATATAGCAAGTCATATCTGATTATTTAAATAATTACATTGACAATAATAAATACTTTCAAGGTCTTAAACTTAAGTTCACAAATTATACAACATAAGTTTCTTTTTTCATCACTATCTCCAATTTCAAAGACAGTTGAATTTGACTGAACTTCATTAGGAATTGGCTCAGAAGGCTCTGCTTTAGTAAGGTGAAAAAATCAAGTATTTCATTCCTCACACCACTACCACCATCATCATTTTCGGTCTTTGGTAAAGTTGGACATGAAAATTGATTTTAGTAGTAGTCACATGATTTATAATTAGAAGTAAGAAGATATTTGAATGTTATTAATGTAATAAATAAAATGATAGAATAAAGATTTACATTCATTCCCTAATTTTATAGCTGGACACCTAAGTTTGTAGCCCATGGGCCAGCCCGCGGGTCATGGGTCGACCCACGGGTCATATGTATGTTTAACATATTTTCACTTTATTCAAATAGATGAAGTTAAAACAATATATTTTTAATTTTAGTCTTTAAAAAGTAATTTGTATGTGGCAAATAACATAACAAGTTTGATATTAAAATTGGAAAGAATAAGGATTCAAGGAGTGTGTATGTGTATTGTGTTTGTCTTTATATAGCATATATAATAATTGAAAATAAGTATTTGACTTGAAAAGATTTATTTTACAATTTGAAGGAAAAAAGGAAGTTGTTATAATATAATACATTGGATAAACGATAAGAAAAATATAGGAAGAATAACAAATGTTTAAAATTAAAAAAAAAAAAAAATTGGAGGGCCTAAACGGGCCGGCCCTTGGCCCTGCAGGGCCGGCCCTTTTAAGCCCTCAGCCCTACAGGGCCGGCCCTTTTAGGCCCAACTCCCTTTTTTTACCCTAAATTACAGGCCCGGCCCTCAATTTAAACGGACTTTTCCCGACTCTAACTAAAACTTCGAAAAGAAGAAATAGGAGACACATGGCATCATCTTGTTTAAAGAGTGAAAGTAAAGAAATGTTTATCTCCATGTAATACAAATTATCAGTAGAATGTTATTTTATCATATATAAAGTGGTCCCCACATGATTTTTAACACTTGGTCTTGATTCTTTTAAGCCTTTCAAGACCATTTTTCAAGCCATTAAGGTTGGCCAAGAGACCATATAGAGAGAGAGAGGTGTGAAGAGGAGAAGAAGAGGAAGAGTGCAAGAGACCAAAAGAGAAGGAAAATCAAATGAAAATGTGTTTATGGTAGAAAATCTTCAATTTCTTCAAGTTTATAGTATCTCTAGTACCACTAATCTTACAAACTTTTATTGATTTAGTGTTCTTAAAGAGGAAATCTGAAGACCTAGAGCTTCTAGTGAGAGAAAATGAAGAAAAGCTCAAATTGGAAGAAGTAAGCTTCAAAATCCAACTCTAGTGATGCTATTGATGTTGTTGATGGTTGAATTGTGGTAAAAATGTGTTGTAATTTTTAGGATATAAGAACTCTTTGGGAGTTGCTGTCCAATTTTTGTAAAAATGAGAAGGAAAGTGATTTAATACTAAAGGATGGTTAGAAAGGTAATTAGAAGTAACAATATGCAATTCTATTGAAAAAAAATCTTGAAAAATCACATTTTTCTTTCTTCTTGTGCATTTTAGCAAAGCCATTTTTCCAATATGTCTAGAATGGAACATTATGTAGGGTATAATTGAGAAACTAAGTTTGGAAACATTAGTGTTAAAATGGATAAGTTAGAACTAAAGAACCATAGTTGGAACTTGGAAGTGAAGAAATGAGTTAAGTTTAATGTGTTATAATACATGCCAATGGATGGTTAGTACTGTGAAATGCATTATGATGTTATGTAGGCATTGAAATTTGCAAGGGAGACTAACAAGAGCAAGGGACAAGAGAAGCACAAGGCAATCATCAACCAAGTTTAAAAGGTAATAAAGTTACTAACTTATGCATTAATGTTGTTATTGATTGTTATTTGTGATTGTTTGCCATGATATTTGATTTAGTTAAATTATGTGATGTTTAAACATGTAAACCCTTACTTATGTTATGCATTGGCCATATGAAAATTTGAGTTCGTACGTGTTAGTAAGGTATATTCATATTCATAGCTAGTTAGTGTCATTCATAATTGTTAGGATGGTTGTCACCTAAGAGGGGGGTGAATTAGGTGTGTCAAAAATTTCTATTCAAATTTTAATTGATTAAAATATTCAAATCATAAGTTAAACGAAAATAGAGAATGAAATCTGATATAGTAAAAATAAAATCACTAGAAATTAGTGGAGATAAAAGTAAGATGAGCACACAACAAATTATCCTGGTTCAATATAACTCCTCTGAGATTTGCAATTCACTATAAGTTCCAAGTTTAACCCAGGTACTTGGAAAACCATTACAACCACATATTCAATATAACACTTGCACGGCCTATTTTAAATTTGTAATCGTGGGTACTTGAGAACCCCATAAATTTTTTCAGGCATTTATGAAATCCACTCAAGTTTGTAATGTAGGTACTTGAGAACCATTAATCACTCCCTTACCACATGTAAGGTTACACTCTATTTCACTCAGGTCTATCCTAAGTTACTCTTAAAAGGTTGGGATGATTACATTTATGAAATGCTTCACTCTATGAAGCAGAATATGTTAGCAATGAAGCTCATGGAGAAGTATAATCTCAGAGCCCTATTGTTGTTGTGTAATTTCCTCAAATCCACACTCTATCGATTATGCTCGGTGACTCCATATACTTTGTCTCTTTTCTCCATTGGTCACTCCCTCTTATTTATAGATGTTGCCAAAATATATCCGTTGGAGAGGAGCGTCGTATTTCAGTTGGGCTTTGGATCTTGTGATCTATTTTAACAATATTTGTTTGTTGAAAGAGAATGAACTAGCCATTGTGAGTTTTCCTGTTGAAATAGTCGTTGGAGTTCTGATAAGAAGCAAGCATCTATGGAAGAAAATTAATCCATTGTTGATTGCATATGAAGTCTTTAAAGACCCATACCCTATTACTAAATGAAATGGTGAAACTTTTATGAGAGCATGTATGGATTATGTCAGATGAGCATGTTTAAGAAATTTTTCAAATAAAGTAGATGCTCTGACACTTTGAAACAAAAGTCAGATAAAGTGTATGCTTGAGTGCTTTTGATAATACTCTAGTGTTATTTGAAAAATATCTTCGCAAAATTGAAGTTTATGAAGAAGTACTCGAGTGTTGAAAACAAATACTCGAGTGTCATTTGAAAATCATTATGTCAGAATCAATATTTTGAGTTCAATAATCAAGTACAAAAATAATTACTCGAGTGTTTATAACACTTTTAATAATATTGGAGTTTTACTAGAAGTGTTTAAAGTTTGAAAAGAGTTTTACTCCAATGGTACTCAAGAATTTCTGTAAGTATTGTTTAATACTTGAGTGTAATAAATTAGACTCGAGTGTTGTTTCAAATCCATTTAAATATAACCAAAGTTTTAGCAATAATACTTGAGTGTGAAAAGAGTATTTGAGTGTTGTTTGAAATTCATTTTATCAAAACTAAAGTTTTGGAAGTAATACTTAAGTGTGAAATGTGTTACTCGAGTGTTTGTCAATACTTTCGACAATACTTGAGTATTACTGGAAGTATTGAAGAATAAATGATGAATATTTTTGCTTATACTCGAGTACATGTGGAAGTATTGTGAAAATATCATTGATGCTTGAGTATTATAGTGCTTGTAAGTCTTTTTAAAGCCAATATATACTTTCATTCATACTCGAGAGCTGCTGAAAGTATTCCAAAATTACTTCGATACTCGAGTATTGTTAGCCATACTCAAGTATTGTAAGGTTCTGAACGCTTATATTTCATTCATACTTGAGTATTGTGATGAATACTCTTTTCCATACTCGAGTTTGCTTGAAAGTATTGTGTAAAAACTCCATTTTGAGGGCGATACTCGATTATTGAGGCTTGTACTCGAGTATTGTGATAAATACTCTTCTCCATACTCGAGTTTTGTTGAAAGTATTGTGAAAAGGAAAATTCTGAGCCGGACACTTGAGTATTGAGGCTGGTACTCAAGTATTGCTTATGGTTTTAACTTCCACCAGCGCAGGTTTTAGATTTCAACACATAGCTCAACTTGTAATGGCATAAGTCTCCCAATTCAACTTTAAAGTTTGCAAATAAGATATCTCTGAAAATCCCTTTGAGTCTACTTTCAAATGCAAGAATAACCAGTTCAAAAGCTGCTGTATTTCGAAATTTATGATAGCCAAAGTAAGCAAAGTTAAGTGATAAAGCGTTCAATCTGACTACCATTTTTAGAAATTCATATCTCCTTCATATGAAATGATTTGATATTTTTATTGGTGTCTATGAACCATATTTTGATTCTAGTTTTATATGAAACTAGTTTCACATCAATCAGACTTAAGGTTTGAGAGATATAGTCAAATTACTGAACACGTGTCAAACTGGAAGTGAAGCAGAGCTGAAAAGATGAGGTCAATACTTGAGTATTGATCCCAATACTTGAGTATTAGCTTAAAGATCTCAATACTTGAGTCTATACTCGAGTATTGCTTTAAGTGTTACTTCATGAAACTTTAAAAACTCATCATACTCGATTATTTGAGGCAGTACTCAAGTATTATCTTCAAGAATCACTTATGAGCATCCAAATGAAGCTTATATGAAGGATAACTCAAAGTGTGATGATCTAACATCTATTTGAAACATTTTCAACTTCAAATTGAGTTATTTAACCACATCATCCTTTAATTGCAAATATAAAAACTTGAATCTTGATGTTCCCATTTTATCTTGCAAGATCTTTCTCCCTTTTCATCATTCTCAACAATTAAACTCAAATAACTTCACTCCTTTTATTTACGAAACTACATAAGAAATTAACATTAAATATAGTAGTTAATCAATATATATGATGGAAACTTTTTGCTCTTTTATATTTGACATCATCAAAACTAATCATATATAACAATAATGTCATACAAGTTAATATTTTTGTTAGTAATATTTACTATTGAGATTTCCATGAAATTTCATTCTTTCCAAAATGCAACATCCTAAGCCCAATCTCAAGTAAAGGCAAAAGCAAAAAAGAAGAGGCCTAAGTATATGTAAATTTGATGCTATTAAGACCTTAGCACTTGTTGACCATTAGAAGTATATGTAAATTTGATGCTCAAGTTTGGGGCAAAAAAAAAAAAAATTTGATGCTCAAGTTGCTATGTTGACCTTTGAATGCTAAACCTCAACTTTGATATGCATTATGTGGATACTATGTAAGTATGTTCATTATGTCAAGTGACCATGAAGATGAGATGTATGCATATACGATTCTAAGAAATGTATGGTATAAGTGATAAAAAGGGTTTAATACTCTTAACAAATCCATAAGTTGAGGCAAGAGCAAAATAGGGCAAATGGTATCCAAATCTTATGAAATTTTCCAGTTAACTAGTATACATTCAAAGCTTTTAAACAAGTCATAGTTTGCCAAGATTCAATGTGTACACCAAAAGTTATGCATTTTCAAAATTTGAAGAAAAATTTAGAAAATTGAAAAATGATCAAATGAACAGTATATTTTCATGAATTATTCTATATTGATTGAACATAAAAATGACCGATTCAATATATTTTTTTCCTTGTAGAGAATTGAATAAATTTCAAATGGAAACTTGAACCACTTGATTTAAATTTTTCTAGAATTACTTATGATTTTTTTCAAATTGGTCAAAATTTCAACATTACAAAGTGAATAGTACCTTGAAAAATGTTTTTAAAATTTCACTTGGTATATTAATTCTAGCCTTTGGGAAGCGTTCAAGTGGTCTAGTAATGGTTTCTATTGCTCATAAAATTAAAGTTAAGAGGTGTTAAACCCTAGCCTTAGTAAGCCCTGAATGTTTGAAACCCAACTTACCTAAATATTTCTTGTACCAAAAAAATATAATGTCTCTCTTGCTAACTACACTCATAATGTGAAAGATAAAATTTATAAAGGTATTTACTCATTTCAATAATAGTATTTACTACTTCATTTAACAAGTTTCACATTTGGAGGGGAAATTGACCATACTTATCAAGTTTTACAAATAAGAATGTGAGCTTTTTAGTCACTGACTACACTTCTAACATGAATAACAACAATTGTAAAGATATTTACCATTTAAGTAATAGCATTTGCTACTTCATTTAACAAGTTTCACATTTGAAGTAGCAAATGCTATTACTGAAATGGTAAAGATCTTTACAATAGTTGTCAGTGACTACAACATTATATCTTTATTTTTAAAACTTGACAAGTGTTGTGAATTTCCCATTCCCTCACTCAATTCCTTGGATTTCTCCAAATGTGAAACTTGTCAAATGAGATGGTAAATGCTATTATTGAAAGGGAAAACCATTATTAAATTCAACTGAAAATGCACAAATTCTAATATAGACCTATACTTTTATCAAATCTCTAATAAGACCTATATGCCTTATTAGGGATTTATGAATGTTGTTAAAAAGATCATAATACATTTTTATCATTAAAAACAAAAATTGAAGGTATATATGTGTGTGCCAATTTTTTAATTACAAATTCTCAAATACTCTTTACCCTAATGCCAAAATTTACATCTCTTTAAGTTATGGGGATGTCAACTTATAATTTTTTAGTTGACAAAATTTTACAAAAAAAATTGCAATGAAAGGTTGATACAAAAATTTTATTTTGAATGAAAATTTGTAGATTGCTATTTTGTTTTGAATTTTTTTACTATTTTATTCTGAATTTTTATTATTTATTCAATTTTTATTTATTTTATTATTTTTAATATACAAGTGAGTAACAAAACATATGAACATTTTAATAACTATTACGGCGAAGAAGAATTATCTTATGCATACACTTCCAAAGAAAATTAAGAAATAAAGGAAAGGCATGAGGCTATGAAAAAGGTTTTGTTGAAAAAAGGAGTAAGGAGAAAAAAAGGGTTGGCCAAAATAGAGAGAAAAGAAAAGGGTGTATAAGTAAAAACATAAAATTCAAAAATACCTAATAAGGCTAGGGATTTGATAAAAGTGCAGGTTTAAATTAGAATTTGTATATTTCAGCTAGATTTATTTAGGATTTTCTCTTATTAAAATGGTAAATACCTTAATAAATGTTCTCATTTAAGTTAAAAGTGTAGTCAATAGGATAGATATTACATTTTTACTTGTACTATAAATAATTGTGCATTATACTAACAAATGAGTTTGAAGACCCAATGGCTATTATACCTTTTGGGAACCAAGGTTTGGTTGGATAAAATCCCACCTTCATCACCTTGGCCCCAAATAAAAAAATAGTTTGCCAAAACAACCATCATTGTTGGAGCTTTGGCCAAGGGCTTAACAATCGGCCGTCGCAAAGACAATGGCTTTTACTGTTTCATATTAAAAAATGTGGGCAATTTGTAAAAACATCAATATTTTTAAATCCTAAATTGATTCTCTCTCCGTAATTTGTCATTTCCTATATTCACATGACAATTTTGGAATTTTTGATTTCGAATGGTACTTTTATGAAATTTTCCATTTGAGAAAAGTGATAGCAATATGCAAAATATCAAATCACACCTAATGATCAAATAGAAATTTTAAAATATTTTGTTTTTTAGTAAAGGGAAATCCCCAAAAAGCCATATGAATTATAAAATTCTAAAAAGTCATGTAAATATACAAAAGGACAAGTTGGTGAGAGAGAGTAGGAACATGGGATTTCAATGTTTAGGCTAAAAGGCCAAACTACCTACCCTTGCTGCCCCCTTTTAATCTTATCTCCCTTAATCTCTTCCCTCTCCTTCTCCGTCAATGATACCATCATCCCTTCCTCTGCAATATTTGCCTCTCCTTCCCTACAGACTAACTCTCCAGCCCCATCGTCAGCAGCCTTTGATTCCCCCCCCCCCTTCCCGCCTCTCTAATTTGTTACCTCCTTTCTTGTCGTTTTGGGGTGCATTCAACAAACTGCTCTTTTCTAGTGAATCCTTCAAGGCTTATAAAATTATAGTCACTGCTCATGCTATTATGCTGCACACTCTCACAGCTCAGAATGTTTTTTGTATCTTGTAGTATTCTTACTTAGACGGTTGTATCTTTTTTGTTTTGATTTAGCTAGATGAACATGTTATATTAAATCTTTGAATGAAGTCCTCCTTATCACTCAAAAAATTTGATCCTTGCTTTCCTTTTGACAGTTGAAGAATATATTAGTAAATTGAAAATTTTGTTCATCATTGTTTGCCAATTGGGATTTCTTACTCATTTTCATTTGATCATTATTTTCTTCTCTTTTCATTGCACTTTTTATCAATGAAGAAGGAATTGACATGCCAAATCCCAACAATCAGGATTTGTGAAATTGACTATACTATTAAAGGGCTTGACTACCCGTGTAATGAGTTTAGCATGAGTTATAATGCAATTGACTATCATTTCTAACATGTAAAAGATCTGGTAAAATTTTACTACTTGTGTCAAGTTTTACAAAATTGACTACACTTTCAAAAGGATTGACAACTTATATAACTATCTCAACAAGTTCTGTAACGATATTAAATACCACTTTTGATTATATATTAGTTTATAAATAAGATAAATTCGTTTATAAAAAATGGTAAACATAAATACTTTAAATTAATTTATCTAATTTCATTAATCTTTCTAAATTAGTTAATCTTGTAGTAGTTGGGGAAAACCCTTTAAAAATACCCATAAAAGTGGTAGTTAATAGGTTACACAACTTGTTATAATCATAACATAGGTTGTCAGTCCCTTTAAAACTATAGTCAATTTGTCCAAACCTTTCATAATATTTTGGGGGAAGGGTTGTGATAACTTATCCTTCTTGTAACTAACGCATAGTAAATGGTATATTTTCATGGCACTAATCACAAAAAAAAAAAAATTAGGTGCATGTGGAATCTTACTGTTCACTTGTCATTTGAATATATTTCCTCTCCATAGATCCTATATCTATCTATATGAAAAAGAAATCATGTAACAAGGGGGATTCTTATTTGTACAAATAGTACTTCAAACTTGGTGCAAGCATGAAGAAATTAACGATACTTCATTACCTCTTGTCGAATCTATGATATGTCCAAGGTCCAATATTGAAATAATTTCAGAGGTTTACCTTGACTTTGTCTGTGTCAACAAACAATTCAAAATGCCTCGACCTTTTTAGAATAGGTCTGAGACAAAATTTTGCTTTAGCCAATGATCTAATTAGAGGAATAATTGGAATTATTGTATCAAGCTTTTTCATAAGATTTTCCATTATAACTTTTCCAAATCTATTAAATTAAATATTAAATATCTATTTTATATTAAATTCAATATTATATTATTATATAGAGTTCTATTTATGAATGTATTATATAGAGTATTAGAATATTATTATATCAAATATTATTATTTATTATATAGAATATTTTAATTTAGCTATCATGCATATGCTGATTTTTAGCAAATGTCTTCAATATACTGTCAATGTTTTTGTAAGTGCTGTCAATAAAAAGGAATAATGTTAATTAATAGTAATAGTTAATGCATTACGTAACGTGTTATAATCTTTACATTTGTAGTTAAAAATATTGTCAATTTCACAAATTATGATCCAATTGGTTAAATTTCTTCAAGTGTTTCATATGTCAAAATTAATAGTTAATAGTATTGCAAAACTTTATAAAATTATTAGACGAATTGTCAATCCTTTTAAAAATGTAGTCTGTTTGTCCAAACTCTTCATTTTTTTTTTTTGAAAAAGGGTTGTGGTAAAACAACTTATCCTTTTTGTAACTAATGCATAGTAAATGGTATAGGTTTTATTGCCTTAATGACAAGAAAACATTAGGTGTTCACTTGTCATTTGAATATATTTATTTGTTACCAAGTCGATACTGATCTATAGAAAACACGTTTAGTCAATGAAAAAAGATGATGTTAATTAAAAGTGATAGTTAATGGCATAACACAACTTTTTATAATCTTTACATAAATTGTTAATCCATTTAAAAGTATGGTCAATTTCACAAATTCTTACTCAATTGGTTAAATTTCTCTAAGCGTTTCACATGTAAAAAATGATAGTTAATGGCTTTGTATAACTTTTTAAAATTGTTACATGAGTTATCAATCTCTTAAAAAGTGTAATCAATTTTACAAAACCTAAACCAATATAAAATATAAACAACTACAGAAGTGCATGAAAAAAAAGAACAGAAGAAGTGGGAAGAAAATAAGAAACCAACACCGTTAAACTAAAAAAAGAATGTGTAATCTCTATTGATGAAAGATTCTTGCTTTTGGGCACGTGTGGAAGACTCTCTCATTCGGTAACAAAAACGCAAACCCACATATTCCAGTATGGCAAAGAAGAAAGAGGCGATGAAGTTGTTGGAGGAGTATGAGGAGTATGGTTATGGGTTGCTGAAGAATTATAGTGTGTCACATGAATTTTTTTTTTTTTTTTTTTGAGGAGACTACCTATATGCGTTGTGGAACGACTACATCAATTCGAAGAGCATGATGGGTTGCTGAGGAATTATAGCTGAGTGACATTTTTGTTGAATGCAAAAATTTATTTAGTAGCAGTTGAAAATGAAAAAAAAAAAACCAAGAAGATGTCATATTCATTAACTCCACAAGACTGACCAAAGTTTGAGATCAATATTATATTATCAAATAGTTGTGAATTTGGTAGCATAGCTACTGCGATGATCGCTTAAGGGGCTTTGTGAGGATGAGGAGAATGGAGAGGGAAAACGTTGATGGGGGAAAAGTTAAGTGGAGGAGGAGGATTGGAAAGAGAAGCGATTAAATTCAAGGGTAATTTTATCTTTTACACTAAACATTGAAATTTCAGGTCCTTGCTCTCTTAGTAATGTGTCTTTTCATATATTGGAATCATCCTTTTAGAATTTTGGATTTGAAATATGGTATTTTTAATGGATTATCCCTTTACAAAATTATTCCTTAATTAAAAAGACAAAAACAAAGCCACCTCATGTAGAGCTAGGAATTCGGGCTAGGCTGGCTTGCCTTGCAGGGTTGGCTTGTCAAGGGCTCGTTTGTTTAGGTTCGCACATTGAAAGCCATCCGTTTTGCAAAGCCCAACCCATGAATTGATGGGCCCAGGGCCAATTCAAAGAGAAAAGCTATACACAACCTCAGTGGCATTTTGCAGCACACAAGCTTACAAAAACTTAGAGCTGATAAGATGGGCTCAACCAAAGAATAAGCTACAATTTTAAATAATCAAAATCTTTTGAGGCATACATGTTTTCCTAAATGAATTGACATCAGCCATACTATTTATATTTGAAGAGAGAATAGAGATATTGTTGATATCTGTAATAAAAAAAACTAAGGAATAGTAGAATTTCATTAGAAGGGGTAGACTGATACAATAGAAAGCTCTCATAAATTGCCCACCTGTAACCCAACGGATATAGTACATTACATAGTTCATTTTAGGGATTGGTGACTTACCCATTCAATGACTTGCAAACACAAGTGATGCATGGCTGTCTTCAGCTCGTGCCGTAAGATGTTGGGTTAAGGGCCTAAGATCAACCCGAAAGGCATAGTCGATGG
>QFDD01002003.1:0-13195 GCA_006871305.1 Vachellia collinsii | reverse complement strand
GCATGAGAAGAAGGCAATTTCCTATTTCTCTTTCATTTGCAATGACAATTAATAAAAGTCAAGGACAATCATTAAGGTATGTGGGTCTATATCTTCCAAAGCCCGTATTCACCCATGGCCAACTATATGTTGCCCTCTCAAGGGTTAGAAGTATTGAGGGTTTGAAAATTCTTGTGCATGGTGAAAAACTAGAAGTCAAGCGAAGAACTTTTAATGTTGTATACAGGGAAGTTTTCCATAATTTGAAAAGCCAAAGTTGCTAAATTGGCTTTGTTTCCAGGAATGCATGCATATACAATGCAATTAGTAAGTAACATTTATGTTGATATTTTTATATAGATGTATTGATTTGATAACATTACAGTCAATGCTCCCCGCGCAACGCGCGGGGGAGTCCATGCTAGTTTTGAAAGAACTAAAGTTACTTCATGATTTACAATTTAAAGTATTTGGTTTTAACCCCCCTTTTTTTTTTTTGCATCTAGATGTTGATGGTCCTGTTCTTCTAAATCGCCTTAGTGGATGTGGAGGAGCCATCAGAAACTGAAGGATATTGGGCATGTGGATTCAGCTGTAAACTTCTTAGAGTCCATCCGATCATCGTAGAAATTTGGCAATCTTGAATGGGATGGCTGCGTCCCCTTTTGAAGTAGTACATTCTGATGTTTGGGGTCCTTGTTCTATTGTGTCACAAACTGGTTTCAGATATTTTGTTATCTTTGTGAATGATTATTCCCGAACTACATGGCTTTATTTTATGCGGCATCGTTCTGAATTGTTTCATCACTTTTGTAACTTTTGTGCTGAAATTAAAACCCAATTTGGAACCCCTGTTAAAATTTTGCGTAGTGATAATGCCAAAGAATATTTTTCTGCCCAATTTACCACGTATATGCACCAACATGGCATACTGCATCAATCCTCCTGTGCTGATACACCTGCTCAAAATGGTATTGCTGAACGCAAGAACCGACACTTATTAGAAGTTGCTCGGGCTCTCATGTTTTCCATGTCCGTCCCTAAACCTTTTTGTGCTGATGCTGTCTCCACTGCTTGCTTTCTTATTAATCGTATGCCATCCTCTATTCTTCAAGGTGATGCCCCTTATTCAGTTTTGTTCCCCAAGCAGCGCTTATTCCCGATTTCTCCTAAAATCTTTGGCTGTGTTTGTTTTGTTCGGGATATTCGTCCAGATCTTACCAAACTTGATCCTAAGTCCTTGAAATGTGTCTTTCTTGGTTATTCTCACGTTCAAAAGGGGTATCGATGTTATTCGCCTGATCTTCAGCGTTACTTTGTCTCTATAGATGTTACCTTTCATGAGTCCACTCCATTTTTTTCGTCTTCTGAGTCCCTTGTGTCCCCTGACATTAGGACAGAGCTGGATGACGTTTTGTTTTATTTTGATCCTGTTCCACCAACCCAAGCACCTGTTCCAGCTTCAGACGTGATGGGAGGTGATCCGATCATTCGAACTCATGTTTCTCCTACTACTTCGACTTCGTCAGATCTTGTACAAGTGTTGTCTTCCCCTGATTCTGCTCCTTCTTCTATGCCTGATACTTCTGCACCTTCTGTCTCTCCTGATGATTTGCCTATTGCCTTTCGAAAAGGTAAACGTACCCTTTGTCTTCCCCAACGTTATGCTCATTATGCCTACCCCATTACTTCCTTTGTATCTTATCAGAAATTGTCCCCTGCTTCCTATTCTTTCATTGCCTCCTTAGATTCCATTACTACTCCTACATCTGTTCACCAAGCCTTAGCCCATCCTGGTTGGCAGGCTGCGATGCATGAAGAAATGATGGCCCTTGAAAAGGGCGGTACCTGGAATCTTGTTGATCTCCCTTTGGGGAAGCAAGCTATCGGATATAAATGGGTATTCACCGTTAAGACTAATGCTGATGGCTCCATCGAGCGTTTGAAAGCACGGCTTATTGCTAAGGGCTATGCTCAGACGTATGGTATTGACTATTCTGAGACCTTCTCTCCTGTTGCCAAGTTGACCTCTGTTCGCCTTTTCATCTCTTTGGCAGCCACTTATGATTGGGCTATTCACCAACTTGATGTTAAGAATGCATTTTTGAATGGTGATCTTCTAGAAGATGTCTACATGCAGCAACCACCTGGGTTTGTTGCTGAGGGGGAGAAAATGAAGGTGTGCTATCTTCAGAAGTCGTTATATGGTTTAAAACAAAGTCCTCGAGCTTGGTTTAATAGATTCTCCTCTGTGGTTAAGAAATATGGGTTGTTTCAGAGCAAATGTGATCATTCTGTATTCTATCAGCACACAGATGCTGGCATGATTCTTCTGGTGGTATATGTAGATGATATTATTATCACAGGCAGTAACAGTTTTGGAATCGCAGCACTTAAGGTCTTTCTTAATTCCAATTTTCAGACGAAAGACTTAGGACCGTTAAAATATTTTCTCGGGATTGAAGTAATGCGAAACAAGAAAGATATTCTTCTGACCTAGAGAAAGTATGTCCTTGACCTTCTAAGCGAAACTGGAAAACTTGGAGCAGCACCAAGTAGTGCTCTTATGATATCTACTCCATTTTTGGATATTGATGAGCGTATCCCATTTGAAGAACTTCCTGATGATATGAAGAGGAAGATTGATCCAGAAAAGATCAAACCATATGAATATCCTGAGCGATACCGAAGATTGATAGGGAGACTGAATTATCTCACAGTAACTCGTCCTGATATAACGTTTACTGTGAGTGTCTTGAGCCAATTTATGACCACTCCTACAGTTGCTCAATATGAAGCATTGGAACATGTTTTACATTACTTAAAAGGGTTTCCAGGTCGAGGTGTACTTTAAATGAATCATGGACACACCAAGATTGAATGTTTCTGTGATGCAGATCATGCAGGCTCTAAATCAACAAGGAGATCGACCACTGGATATTGCGTATTCGTTGGAGGAAATTTAGTTTCCTGGAAGAGTAAGAAGCAAGATGTTGTATCTAAATCCAGTGCAGAGGCAGAATACAGAGCTATGTCTCAGTCTGTCCAAGAGATTGTATAGCTCTTTCAACTCATGAAGGAGGTTGGTATAACTACATCATTACCTGCAAAGTTGTGGTGCGATAATAAGGCAGCTCTACATATCGCATCTAACTATGTGTTTCATGAACGAACAAAGCATATTGAGATTGACTGTCATTTCATCAAAGATAAGATTAAGGAGAACTTCATTTCTACAGGGCATGTGCGGTCTAATGACCAGTTGGGTGATCTTTTAACAAAAGCTCTTAGTGGGACCCGAGTTGAATATCTATGTAACAAGTTGGGCATGATTAATATATATGCTCCAACTTGAGGGGGAGTATTAGGAAATAGTTATATTAGGAAATATGTATTATTGGTAATATTATGTATATTATTATTATTGATTAGGTTTGATTATACGTGATTCTGTAATTATGATTACAGACCCATTCTCTTGTACAAATACCTAAGTTCATAAGTTGAATATACAAGTAATTCAAAGTATTTTCGTACAAGTTGGAACAGTAACTTTGGATTTGTTAACATTTACTCTAACCGTTTAGAAGCTATCAATTTAATTCTAAGGGAGTGTACATCAGATCATTTATATGGACATTAGTTTCCTTTAGAAAGACCGTCAAGTTCGTCTGTACTACAAACATCGAGAAGGTTTAAAATATACTGACTTTTTGGTTTAGTTCTCTCATAGTATCACTGAAACTTATTGTATCTTTCATTATTCCCACCTTTCGGGCAAGGGATGGATAATGATGAAGGAGTTTAACTTATGATTTTTGTAAGCCCTTATTTTGGATTAATTTAGGTATTTATTCAAAAAAAAAGTTCATTTTAAACTTCAGAGAAAATTAAATAATTAAAATCAACATATGTTGGCCTCATGAAATTAGTTTTGGTGGCTTAACCAATAGGTTTTGAATTTAAGTACATTTAAATGCGAAAAAATAAAAGGTTTGTAAGAGTTATATACAATTGAACCCAATAATATTCAAATTTAATTTAGTGATACGGATTAACCCTGTTAATTAATAAACTGAGTAGTTAAAACTCTATAGGAATTTGTCTATAAATTCTTGGCTATAAAAAGCTCCACAAAAATTGATCAAACTTTTGTAACCTAAGCATATTCTATCCCGAATACTCAACACAAGTTAACAATTGCTAAGGAAAATTTCTTAATTCATCAACTTCTGAAATTATTGAATACAACTGGTTTTATAAATAAGGAAATTTACTAACTTTAATATGACTCAAAATATCAAAAAAAAATATCATAAATATTCTATCCTCAATGAATTTTACAAGATAATATCATCTAATAGATATCTAAAGGATTTACTCAAAAAAATATACTAAATCTAAAAATTAAATTAATAAATAAAATATAAAATATCTAAAATAAAAATTATTAATCTTCGTCATATCTCAATTAAATCTCTATCATTTAGTCAATAATTAAAGTGCTTATTTAATCCCAATAGCATAGTGGATAAAACAAAAGTTCTCGTGCTCACAAATTAATGTATTTTTGCATTTTAAAATTATAAATACTGATATAAAAAAATTATTCACATACACAGTGGGTTTCATTTCGGTCATTGTTGGCCAGCTTTGCCTTTTCTTTTTCACCAGTGAAGTCCAGTGAGAAAGATGGTGTACTAGTTGTTTATTAACTCTCCCCAGAATCACTTTTATACAAGTCGATGTAAAATTTCTCTCACATATTTATTTCAGATTGTGTATAATTACTGTTCAAAAACTAATCCCAAACAAACTAGTTCGTATCTACTACCGAATAAGTTTCTTTTTGGTGCCAAACACTGCCAGATAAGTTAAGCTTAATATCTTAGGAAATTAGGGAAAAATCTCTTATTGAAAAATTAATTTGAGAATAAAACCTGCTCAGTTGCGTACGTTGAAGATTAGTTGCATATGTGAAGGCTCAATTGCAAATAACGTAGAATCTCAGTTGTATATGTGAAAGCTCAATTGCAAATATATGAAATGTTCCATTTTATAATTAATTCTTTATCAGAGGATTTTTCTCCAATTTTTCTTAATATCTTTGTTAAATCCCACTAATAATATTTAAAAATTTGCGTGTGGACTTGATTTGTTCATTTCGTGTTGTCTCTAATTAAATTTGCAAATGGTGCTCATGATGCAATGGGATGTAATGCAATGCGGTGTAATGTAATAATGACTACCATTAATATGTTTGGTTTGTTATTAACCAAAATGTAGAGGAGTTATTTTTTATATTTAATCAGAATTAAATAAAAGGTCCAAAATGCCCCTCAAACTCTCCATTCAGTCTTCTACCTCGATCATATCACCAGAGGCAATGCAAAGTCTAGTAAAAAATCAGTAAGGTAAAAAACAAAAATCTTGACCAAATCATGATGATGGTGACGCAACTGCATCCTCTTGTAGGCATGGCCGCGGGGCTTCTTCTCCAGAGATCCATGAACACTTGGGGCTCATCGTATATTGTAGAGCCAAAGATCCATGAACTTTACCCCATAGCTCCGATGAGTTGCTCCTGATTTCACGCCTGAGATGTGCGACGATGAAGAAGTCGAGTAACAGCATAAATCTCTATCTTGGCATAAGGAATATAGATATCAACATCTGGAGAGAAAAAATCCAGAGGAAGACGTTCATAGAAGGAGGAGAAAATGATAATGAAGGTAGGGTGTAAAAGGAGAAGGGATGGAGAGGGAGAAAATATTGCCTTTTGGTCGGTGATGGTGGTGGTGCCGTTGGAGTTGGCGGTCGACAATGGAGAAGGAAGGTGGAGACAATTAGGGAAAAACAAAAGTTGCTGGAGGGCAAAAGAGACTTTTTGAAGTCTGCAACGAATGCTAATGAGGACTAACAGGGGAGATGTGACTGGGTATTACCAATTTTTTGGTAATCATTACTACCATGATAAATTCAATTACCAAACTAAAGACCAACCAGACATACATTTTTTGGATAATGCAATCTTAATTATCATTGCAAGCATGCACCATGAAGTTTTAAAGGATGCAAAGATGCATGTAAATATTGTAAAAGGGGGTAAATTTACCACAGACGTTGATATTAACTGGGCTTAAAATTTTGTCACCTTTGTATATGTGGTCCCAACAATATTATTTTAAAATTACTTTTTAAAAAAGAATTCTTCACAACCTCTCTCTTCCTCTTCCTCTTCCCCTCCCTCCTTCAAGCATTGTGTGATTCCGTCGGCAGGCGAGCAATAGAAGTATAATCATGCAGGCAAGGAGTGAACCAAAAAAAAGAACTCAAAAAGGAGATAGAAAGAGAATCATAAAGAACCATAAAGAAGAAGTTCTATCACCCATGCTTCACTCTCCTGAACTATACCATCCATGGCATGGTAAGTGAAGGACTCTTCATCTGAAGTTCTAGTGTACATTATCTTGCAAGATTTTATCGCCTGGGATATTATTGGTTCTTTGTTCCCAAAGGTCATCCCACCACTATCACATTCAAGATCATCATCGTTGCGTTTTTTCAAGTCCCCACTTGTCCATAAGACAACCCCTCTTCGCCAGAGAACAAGCTTTAGGCCGCGTGGGTCCAACTCGAGTGTGAAAGATCTTGGAGATGGGTCATCTAAAGCTAGCAGTGAGGTGAGAGACCAGTTCCTTCCAATTCTGTGATTGATGCCTTGCTTCATGCCGAGTAAAAGATGGTCGGTGGGACAAGTAAAGCTCTGCCATAAGGTTCGACCGAGATCTATCATCGGAATTCACTTCTCTCAGTACAAGGCTCCCATTGTCCAGCAAAACAGCCTTTGTGTTGGTATCATTATCTTCGATGGTGGTCGTTCGCTGGGGCAAAGTTGAATCGGGTCGCCGTGAGCTTGATTGATCACAAGCTTTCCGGTGGTATTGTCAATGAAGAAAGTTGGGAAGCCATCAGTGATTGGGGGTTTCTGTTAGCTAACCACATAGGGTACGAGGGTGATTCATAGGAATTCCATACGGCTAAGTGTTGTTGCTAAAGATAATAGGTTGAAACCAGTCATTGGGCGAGGTTGAGTGTGTTTGACTGGTTCAGTGTGTTGGTTTCAGATAGAAAAGCAAAAAAATGGACAAAAGACAAGAGAATAGAGACAAAAGTGATAAAGGCACTTTGTTTCTTATTATACAGTGAGTTGTCAATCATACAATATATAATAAGTTACATAGAAGATCACAGATAGCAGTTACAGAGTTGAGGGACCGAAACCCAAAGGTATGATGGGGCCCATGTTATGCATTCATGCTTTAACATTTCCCTTCAAACAAGACGGTATGTTTATCAGTCCAAGTTTGCTTCTCAATAATAAAAATTGTGAGTGGGTTAAGGCTTTGGTGAAGCAATCGGCTATTTGTTGAGTTGATGGTACATGAAGAACTTTGATGCTTCCAGATAGGACAAGATCCTGAACAAAATGTACATCAATTTCAATATGTTTGCTACGAGCGTGTTGAACTAGATTTGCAGCTAAGGCATTTGCACTCATGTTGTCACACCAGAGAACCGAAGGTTGTCACAAGAAGAAACCCAGCTCTAATAGAAGAAAGCTAAGCCACTTTAACTCTGCAGCTCCATCAGCAAGTGATCTGTACTCAGATTCTGTGCTCGAGCGTGAAATAACTCGTTGCTTTCTAGATGACCATGACACCAAAGTTCCCTCGAGAAAAATTCCATAACCAGCTGTTGACCTTCTATCATCAATATATGTCGCCCAATCAGCATCCATGTAAGCCATCAAATGAAGTGAATTGAAAGGCTTAAGATGAAGGCTAAGTCTGTATGTCCCTTTCAAGTATTGAAAAATTCTTTTGACTGCTTGAAAATGAACCGTGGTTGGCTGAGAAAGGAATTGACTGAGCTTGTTAACAAAAAATGTGATGTCAGATCTGGTTGTAGTTAAATATTGAAGAGAACCTATAGCTTGTCTGAATAGTGTTGGATCAGGGAGAGGGTCACCTTTATGCAATGAGAGATGCCTTCCTGTGACCATAGGAGTAGGCACAGGTGCACAATCTAGCATATCAAATTTCTTCAGAATGTCAAGAAGTAAGAACATATTTTGCTTGGCTCATATATATGTTGGTGTTGTCACGGTAAACCTCAATGCCCAAAAAATAATAAAGAGAACCCAAGTCTTTTAGAGAAAATAATGTGTGTAACTTCTCAACAAAAGATTTAAGGTAAGCAGCATTATTACCCGTTATCAAAATGTCATCAACGTAGATCAAGATATAAACAGTGATTGACATATTGTATGATTGACAGTGAATGCATAACGTGGGCCCCATCATACCCTTAGGTTTCGGTCCCTCAACTCTGTAACTGCTATCCGTGGTCTTCTATGTAACTTATTATATATTGTATGATTGACAACTCACTGTACAATAAGAAACAAAGTGCCTTTATCACTTTTGTCTCTATTCTCTTGTCTTTTGTCCATTTTTCTGCTTTTCTATCTTGGTATTAGAGCACGTTTCACGGCGATTTAAAAACCTATGGAAAATGGAAATAAGGAAGGATTAAATACAACGTGTCTAGAAATAAATTTTTTTCCAGTGATGCTAAGACACTTATGTCCCTTGTGTTGAGGAGCAGGCCCAAGATAGACACATCTTTGGCTATGAAATTGAAATTTGTGACTGTTATATGGTTTAAGACAAGGATAACATGCACAACCGACAGGCTGCAAGTTCAAATAATCTGGTTCCTCTTTAAATAAGGTGAAAATAGGCGTGGCACCATCGAGTGTTGGCGTAGGAAGTCTGTTGATCAAGTATACTACCATCTGAAAAGCGTGAGACCAATATATAAGAGGCATCTGTGCATGTGCCAATAAAGTAAGACCTGTCTCAACAATACGTCTGTGCTTACATTCAGCTTTGCCATTCTAAGGAGAGGTATAAGGACATGTAAAATGAAGATTAATCTCAGCACTATCTGCCACCGAAACAAAAGGCTTGAATTCAGTTCCATTGTTACATTGGATGGCCTTAATCTTAGTGTTGAATTGATTTTCCACCAAGGATCGAAAATGATTAAATGCATTAATCGCTTCACCCTTGTGCTTCAAGGAGTAGAGCCATGTATAGCGACTAAAATCATCTAAAAAATGGATATAATAGCAATGGTCATTAACAGATTGAACAGAAGAGGGTCCCCCACAAATCAGTTTGAATAAGATCCAATGGAGCAGAGGCATGAGATAGAGATTTTGGAAACGATAACTGCTTTGACTTGCCAAACTGACAAGCTTCACAAATGTAATTTTCATTAATTGAAAAAGACTTGTTACATTGACTCATAATTTGCTTAAGAATTCTAAGACTTGGATGTCCCAACTTGTGATGCCATCTGATATATTCATTTTCGTCATTAGAGGATTGAGCAAAATGGATCTGTGGCTGTGGCTTAGCTTTGGGCCCCATGGGGTACATTCCGTGTCTTGGTTTCACCATCATCAATAGTTTTCCTATCACTTGGTCCATCACAGAACACCCAGTGTTAGTGAATTCAACATTAACATAATTATCCTCTACAAGCTTGTCAACACTCATCAGACTTTTAGAAGCAGAGGGAACAAGCAATACATCCTTTAATAAGAGTGAGGTGTGAGAGCAAGGGAAAGAAGTAGTCCCAATACCAGTTATACGACTTCGTTGCCCGGTGCAAGTTAGGATGTGAGAATTACCTACAGGAGAGACTTGATCAAGCTGATTGGAATGGGGTGTGACATGATAGTTTACCCCACTATCCATATACCAGGAAGGATCTGACACTGTTGATGGAGAAGCATAAAATGCATGTGGTGGATATGACTCAGAGGAGTGAGTAGACTAGGAGGGCAGATTGAAAGATTTATCAAATCGGTGATAACAATCTGCAACTTCATGTCCTGTACGTTGACATAGATGACAAAAGGGAAGGTGTCCACTATCATTACTGCCTCCACGTCGACCACGAGAACGACCGCTGCGACTACTACGAGAACCACGCCAAGTACCACGACGGGGTTCAGAAGATCGACGTTCAAAACTTGAACCAGGGACCCCATGCTGAGCAACATTAATGCTTGGATTAATAGACAAGGATGAGATTTGATTAAGTTGCTTAAGTCAACTCTCAAAGGCCATAAGAGAAGCTTGAGCGTCAACCCAAGAAAGGTCGACATAATCAAGAAGTTTGACGACAATAGCATTATACTCAGCGTCAAGACCATTGAGGGTGTGAAGGATGAGATCTGCGGTTGAAACAAGTGCACCTGCAAGTGCGAGTTGATCTGCAAGGCCTTTCATTTTTGCTAAATAATCTTCCATCTTCATACCATTTTTGCAGGTGTGATGTAGTTCAGATCTGTGCACCATGACTCGAGCGCGAGTAGAGGCGCATGAGAGATCTCGAGCAGCCTTGCATAATTCATGTGATGTTCGGCAATGAAGAAGTTGAGCGCCAACGTCTTGGGTCATCGTATTACGAAGCCATCCAACAAGCATACGATCCACTAAATACCATTCCTCATAGTCAGGATTAACCTTTACACCTGCTTCATCAGGAATAAGGCGAGCAGGAATTTGAGCGTTTTCGAATAGATGAGATTCAAGTCGATTGCCTTCAATTAAGGGAAGAACAACAAATTCCCAAACAGGGTAGTTGTTACGATCCAGCTTGATCGCAGAAGCTTGACTCGAAGAACTAAACAATGAGTAAGTTCTTATGTTAGATGAGGACAAGGACAAGCCATTTGTTTCGGTGGTAGAGGAAGAGACCGACATGGTTTAACAGGCTCGGATACCAAGATAGAAAAGCAGAAAAATGGACAAAAGACAAGAGAATAGAGACAAAAGTGATAAAGGCACTTTGTTTCTTATTGTACAGTGAGTTGTCAATAATATAATATATAATAAGTTACATAGAAGATCACGGATAACAGTTACAAAGTTGAGGGACCGAAACCCAAGGGTATGATGGGGCCCACGTTATGCATTCATGCTTTAATAGTTTCTGCAATTGCACGGATATTTTTGGGCTAGGGACACCCAGGGAGGGAGGGATGGGGCATGGGGGAAGAGAGAGGTGGTGAGTTTTTTTTTAAAAAAATTAAAATAATATTATGGGCCCACAAGCAAAATGTTGAAGGAACTTTAACCCCCTTTAACACGCTCTCAGTTTTTACATATATTTTTATATCTCGTAAAATTTTACAGTGCTAGATACTCCCATCATAAAATTTTATTTTTAAAATTGTGCATTTATCCTAAATTAAAAAAACATAATTTATATCTAATATTTGACCATTTCCGCAAAATCAAATTCACCTTTTTTAATTCAGTTCTCAATTCTTATATTCATCTTTTAAATGTCTCCATTGTTTTTATTTTTGGATAAATGTTTAAAAATGCATTTTATCTTTAACAAAATGAGTATTTAACACCATAAACAATTGTTAGGTGTAAAAATGCATATAATCATTAAAAACGGACCTAACATGGCACAACCATTAACTTTGACTAATGGCGTGAATTCATGGCATGAAATACTTAATCTTTTATCTAGATGTAGCTTTTTTTGGTCTGAAATTGATGAATTTTGAAAATAAGTTTAATTTCTAAATCTTCAATAAAGTTTAAGCATTAGAATTTGTTTATATAAAATTTCGAGACAGTAAAAAAATTTTATTTTCTACCATAAAGTAATCCTTAAATAAGATGTAGTTTTTCTACCTTCAAATAGATGAAATTGAAAAAATAATATTAAAATCTGGAATCTTTATAAAAAATTAAGTTATGGAAGTCATTTTCAAGCAATTCTGATATAGCAAAAAAAATTTCTTTTTATGACATAAACTAACCCTAAAAGGCTAAAACAACATGTGGCCTTTATGTCCATAAATGAATCAATTTTTAAAAACAACCCTGATTTTTGAAATCCTCATAAAAAATTGAGTCATGATAGTTGTTTTTATGTAATTATTAGACAGTGAAATTTTTTTATTTTTCTGACCTTAAACTAGTCCTAAAACAAGATGCGGCCTTCCTGATTTAAAAATGATGAATTTTGAAAAATAATTTCAATTTCTGAAATTCTCGTTAAAAAATGATATATAGATGTTGTTTATACAAAATTTTTAGATAGTGAAAAATTTTCATTTTTTAACTTTAAACTAGCCATAAATGTGACCTTAATGAATTTTGAAAAAAAAATGACTTAATAATGGCCATGACATTTCAGGTCCATTTTAGATGATTATGTATATTTTTGCACCTAGTTATTTATGATGCTAGATACCTTTTTCGTAACAAATAAATAATATTTTGAACCTTTACTTTTTTTTTTTTATGTGATAAAAGTTACCATCTCTTCTCCTCCCTTTTCCTTATAATTTTCATTTCGATATTACGGGCAAAAGTTATAAAATCACATCACAGCAAACCAAAGTAAAACAATTCATGCCTTCTCAATTTATAAAAAAAAGTAAAATTATGATATATGCCTATTTATTTCCGTTTTCAATTTTCTTATTTTTAAAACTATTGTTAAAAAAATAAAAAATAAAAAATAAAAAATAAAAAAAATCTCTTTTGATAATTATTTTTAAAAAAAATTATATTTAAAAGTAAACATTCTCAAGAACCAAAATTTTGATTATAATTCAAGCTCTTAAATAGAGAAAAAACATTGGATGGAGAATAAATGATTACCCATTTTTCACAAACAAATATTAAGAAATTTGAAAAACAAAAAAAAACGACTACAAGTTGTTTTTGTGTTTTAGTTTTTCAAAACAAATTTCTTTTTTTTTTAAAAAATAACTTATTAAAAACAAACACCAAACAATTTTTTTTATTTTCTTACTTTTAAAAATGAAAAATATGTTTTTAAAAATGGAAACCAACAACTCCTAAAATCATACTATTAATTAAAAAATAAAAAAATAGAAGTGTCAATTATCGGAAGTTAATATTTTAAAAACAGCCCAAAAAAATCCATAACGCAGTCAACGCATTTATTAGAGAACATCAAGAATGGTACTGGCTATCCAATAAATGCTGACCAAAAATTTAAAGAGAGAAGGAAGAGGATTGACTTTTGTTTGTGACCAAAGAGAGATAATAACTTTGATCCTTAGTCTATAAGTTAATTAACA
>QFDD01002002.1:0-14842 GCA_006871305.1 Vachellia collinsii | reverse complement strand
AACATTCGATAAAAGAATCAACTAATTCCATACAGTGGCTCATCATATTATCCCATATTAATCAAGAAAAAAATAAATTAAAGATGTAATAAGAGAAAGTAGAGAAAATTGTTAAGGTCACTCTAAAAAAAAACCTTACATACCATACAATCTGGATATCGTTATGCAACAGACAAAAAACTATAAAGATCAACAAGATGCTCATAACTCATCGGTAGGGTATCGTGCTAATAACGTTTTATAAAAATAAAGAAAATTGAAGAGAGATGAGTAAAACAAGAGAGAATTGAGGAGGAATGAGAGACTAATTTTTATTCATATGTGACCCTCCAATGTGTATTAGAAAGCTTCTATTTATAAGCTTACATCCTCAACCATAAGTTACATAAAATGAATTTTCGTAATTGTACAGTAAAAGTTTCTAAAAACCATTCATGAGAAAAAGGGGTTATCGAGTGGAAGGTGTGGAAGTTCAAGAGTTCAGAGAGGTTATGAAGTTTATGCATTTAAAGGAAGAAAATCCTAAAAAGAATCTAAAGAATTTATAGACATATACACTTATATATAATTTTATAACATAAATAATATTAAGAATAAAACTTCTTAACATATTAAAAGTTAAAACAAGAAATTTTACTATCAATTCTTATATTGTGATTTATCGTAATTTTATTGATTAAATTAAAATTTTATCGATGATATTTTTTTTTTGGCTTTCAAGTATTTTACAAGGAAACCGATTTATAGTTTAGACTACCACTTTTGCATAATAATATAATAAATTATCTAAATTGTTTTAATTTAATTAACATTACTTGATTTTTCTTAAAATCAAATAAATTCCTTCTAATATAAAAATAAATTATACAAACTTTTTATTTGTTTAAAATTGTATAAATTTTATATTTATTTTCAAGACAAGATAAACTTTCTTTAACATATATAATAAATTATAAACGATCTCCAGTTTTATTGAAATTCTATAATTTCATTTTTAGTTAAAATATACGTGTAAGGTTTAAAAATTGAGAAATAATTTGTTTAATTTAGTGAAATTTAAAAAGTTTGTATTTGGTTTGTAACTATTATGTAAATTGAAAGTAGGATGATGTGAATGGACAATTTAGTGCTTTTATATTTATATTTTAGACTTTGATCCTATCAAATAAATATAATTTTTATGATCCTTCTCATTATATATTATTTCCTTTAGGTCATTCAATATAATTTTCTCTTATATATATTAAATGAATTTTTATCAAGATGTAATTCTAATATGGGATAATTCCAATAACACATAATAAAAAGTGATTTTAGTAGAATCAACACTCATTTATTAACTTTTAAATGTGTAAATTAATTATTTAACTTTTAAATTAATTTAAAACAAAAGTATCTCCATTATAAAATAAATATAAATGTATTCATAAAAAAAAATATAAATGAGTTTTATATTTAAAATCGTGTACAATACATATATCAAAAGGAAACTTGTATAGTTGGGCTTTCTCCTTCTCCACTATTTATTACTGGGATAATGACAAATTCATGATTAAATCGAGCTGTAAGTATTTTCCAATGAGAAACGAAAAAAGACAAGATTAATTTGTCCCTGGGACAGATGTCAGAAGTGTAAAACCAGAAACCAACGAGTATTCATTGTTTATTGATCATCAATGGCTAGCACCAATAAAGCGTTAGACAAATTTAACACATGCTGCAAGAGTCTGACATCATGGATACTTATGATACAGTGATTTTGATCATACTTATAGATAATTTCTTACATATTTAATATATATATTAAAGCAAAATTTTAAATTTATTAAATCTACTTTAAAATTTAACAATTTTTAAATTTTATTCATATTTAATATTTAAGAGTAAAATTAATATATAATAAATATTATATAAAATTATACACTTACATAAAAAAATTTAATGAAAAGATTTATAAATGAAATTAAATAAAATATTTTTTTTACGTGCCAATATGATCAGAGGAATATTTGAGAAAAAAAATTGAAAGTGAAAAAAAAATTCAGTAAATTACCGTCATTTTTATCTCTGAGAGAAAAGGTAGATACATTAGCTGCGGCCTCCGGATCTCTCCAGACAAATGTGAGGTCAGCTTCCTCTTTGTCCCTTTGGTTTTGGACTTTCTTCAACCTCATTCTGCGTCTGCTTAAAGTCTTCCATTTCTTGTGCTCCTAACATCAGCGGGATATTGAGGTAAGCAACATCTCTGGAGAATTGAGTAGGAAAATGAGAAAATCTCGGGCGAATTGAAAATCTGGTATCTGAATTAATGACATGAAAACGTCTCATTCAGATTTCTCCTGATTTTTGCTTTAGCTGGTCCAGAAATAGAACCCACTTTAGAATCTGCAGAAAAGCTGAAACTTTCCGGGCACCAGAATCCTCAAATTAAAAAAAAAAAAACAGAGAGAAGGTATATTCTTCTTCCTTTCATTAATGAACAACTCTTCTGCTGAATTTGTTTCTCTATCCCTCTTTCTTTTGGGCCTTTAATTCCTCTTTTTCTTCTCCATCCGCTGCTATGTCTAAGAACTGAAGAATCTGGAGGAAATCCCATAATTCTAATTCTAATATTGAACCGATGATTTTTTTTTTTTTTAAATTAGTGTTGTGATTTGGGCTATGCAGTGGGCGATAAATGGAAGATAGGTATGGTAACAGCAGTGATATAGTTAGGCAGCGCAGTGGGATATGGATATCCCTGAGAGATGAAGACTTTGAGGAAGAAGAAGTGTGGGATGCCCTTAAAGACAGAGATGGTTATGGGATTTCCAAATCCAAGGTTGTAACATCATCATTGTCTTCTTCAGTTGCTGTCCCCAGACGCCTTCCAACAGCGGCAAGAATGATCCCAATGGCTGCTAGCAGCAGCAGCAACAACAGTAGCACCAGTTCCTCCCATGAAACCATGGTGGTTATACAGCAATCTGCACCCCTCACCATTCCTGACTGGTCAAAGATTTATACGACAAACAAAAAGAACGAGACCCATAAGGATGTTTCGAGGTTTGTTGATCATGGTTTCGACCATTGTGACGACGAGGACGATGAGGAGGAAGGAGATGGGGATGAAAATGGGGATGAATTTGATCCAAAGCTACCTCCACATGAATTTATTGCAAGAAGGCTTGCAAGGAGTCAGATATCATCATTTTCTGTATTTGAAGGAGTGGGAAGAACCCTCAAAGGTAGGGATCTCAGCAAAGTGAGGAACGCTGTTCTCACAAAGACTGGTTTCCTTGAATCTCTTTGAAGAAGACAATTTCTTAATTCCAGAGTGTGGAATATTCAAGTAGCAGTAGTACAACGTTAGTACTATTTATACAACAGGTTGTTGTTCTTTAGGGTCTAAAATATCTCATAACTATGAAGGCTTAAAAGAACTAAACTGGTTGTGGTACATTCACACAATTCAGTTGAATTATTGTCCCATTTCTTCAAATTTCTTGTTGGTATGTGATTTCCTGTTTGAGTTTTGGCTTTTGGTTATCCCTCTACTTGGGTTGCTCTGCTTCATGATCTCTTTCTTCTCATTCGTTCAGTGCTCATTGCTGTGTGTAGGGTGGTTTGGCCCAACTTATATTGTTGTGTTAATCCTACTCCCTCCATTCATTATTATAAGAAAATATAACTAAGCTATGTTGTTTAAACTTCATATGGGCTTGTAAGGTCACATACAAAATAGTCCAACACAAGATAGGCTATGTCAGGATTCAGTGAATATTTTAGGGTAGATATATATAAATTTGTACTTATATATATTTCGTGTATATGTATTACATATATACGTATGTGTGTATATATTATATATGATAGTGATATAATATTTTAGATTTAATTTATAAGGATAAATTAAATCTTGAGTTTGTTTTAAAAGATAGATTAAATTTATAGCAATAGATTAAATCTTGGATTTGATTTATAAGGATAGATTAAAAGATAGATCAAATCTTGATATTATATCTTAGTTTTAATTTATAGAGGATAGATTAAAAGATAGATCAAATCTTGATATTATATCTTAGTTTTAATTTATAGAGATAAATTAAATTCTAACCTCACTGGCTCCTTGTCCAAATTAAATAAATGGATTAAATTAAATCTGTTAGACGGATTTAAATTAAACCAATTTTTATTTTATTTCTCCAATTTAAATTTTCTGATAATGTTTGGATTTTGAAATTGATAAAGATTGATCTTAAAATTTAAAAAGGATGAGCTCTAACTATTTATAAATAGGTTGCCAAAGCTTTCCACGAATGGATCTGAAATCAAAAACCAATAAAAGAAAAACCAAGAGGGAAAAGGAGATCAGAGAGTTGATCCTAGAATTGAATGTTGAGGCACTATCATGAGTTCTTGTTAAAAAGTTGTTCATATGGATACCAGTAGAGGAAGATGATCGTAGTTGTTGGCTTCTCAAAATTGAACAAGAAAAAAAAAGAAACATTTGAACGTTGAAGCGAAAAAAAGGTGTACTTCTAAGCACGTAACTTAAGCACATTCAACATATCCAAGGTAATGATTGAAAAAATTTTAATATTCCGCTATGCCCTCGAATCCTAACAGTAGAGTATAGAAAATATACTTACATCCTCATCCTGAAGTAAGGACTCTGGCATGAACTTATCTTGTAAAAGCTTTAGCTTCTTGAAGTGCTTTCTATCATATTTTGTGGAAGTAATACCAACAACCACATATATTGAATCAAATTCTTAGTTAGAGTAAGAAGGGAAAAAATTAACATATTAATACCATCCCAATGAAAGAAATATCTTTTCTTACGCTGAATTTGTTTCCCATTAACCTTGAATCTAGAGAAAAGTGATTTAGCTTCTTTTAAACTAGCCTAGAAATAAATTCCATTAATAATGTTGGAAGCAAGTACCCTTGCAGTAGAATGATAATACACCATGGTTAGATTACTAAATCTATTGCTAAGCTCTCTTTTAAAATGCTATCCAAAAAAAAAAATTCAATACACCAAGAAACAAAACATATAAAACACAAAAAAGCTTTTGAATAAAGTCACACAACAAAATCAAGGATCGTAAGTGGCACAAAACATATATCTAAACCTAATGAGATTTCAAGGTTTATGGTTTATTACACTGTTGAACTAGCACATCTAATGGAAGGATCTAACTATCTTCCCAAAAGGAAGATAACAAATAAAGGAGGAGTAGGGAAAGTTTACTGGATATAAAGATATTTATACCACTTCTTCGGTTATAGTTTGAGGAAATCATAGCAAAAAGAAGAAATTACATATTGAAGGGAAGAAGATAATCTGAGAGAAAGAAGAATAGTCAGAGGGAAAGTCATTTCACATAAATTCTTCGACACCTCTACACTGCTTCCCCTTTCTGGTTGTACTCCCATCTCCAACCCCATACAAATCCCATCCATTTGAGGCCATTTTATTAAGTTTTGGCCCAATTATTTCCATTGGTCCCATGTATTTTCGTATCATGACATTGCCTTCCCTATGGCATTGACCTTGTCCTCAAGGTCAAGAGCTATGTTTGCAAGTCCTTTTTATGCTCTGTCTCCACATACCTAAAAAAGTCACCATATATAGAAGGAAAATAAAGATATAATCAAGTTAAGAAACTAAAGATTGAAATAATGAAGATAATAGTATATATAAAAAATTTAAAAGACTCCACACCATAGTTTTGAGGAAGCCTAGTGTACAAGGAATGAAGGCCACAAAGAAGCTTGGCAACATTCTCTTCATTAAAATCTGAATCCAATGCCTGTCTTCCTTTAGACTTGAGGAAAGTATCAACTTTGTTAGGCAAACTTCTTTCCCAATATCCAAAACTATTGATGTTATACAACATTCAAATGGCTAAAATCAGAATTGATAAAACACATAGGTGAGTTGGAGCCCTTGACTAATCTATGGATAACCATTAACCTAGGGCCATGGACCATTCAAAGACAACCATTGCTTTAGGAAGAATCTTGTCAGGTGGAAGCATTAACTGTCTAAGATAATGACTAGCTATCTCTAAAAAGTTAACATGAGGCAACTCCATACCTATAGAATCAACAATTGTTGTTGCCAATAACTCAATCCTTTGTGGCAAAACATGTCGCAAATGATTGAACATTTGCTTCAAAGTTATATGACATACTCTTTTAGGTGGCCCTATGCAATTCTCAATGTCAACAAAGGTAGACATATATGGAAGTTTCCTTTCAATAGCCCATTTTGTGATGTCTGCAGGGAAGATTGCCTCCATAGCCAAATGACAAGCCAAGAAAGAAATTGCCAAAGTATAATCTAGTGGCATAGTTTTCTTTAGAGCTTTATACCATATAATTACAACACATTCACCATACCTATTTTGAGGTTCTCCTTTGTGTTATACATGTAGCTTTTAAACATTCTCTTCTGATGGCTCTAAGTAAGAAATGAACGAAATGAGATGCAAGATAGATATGCATAAAGTTAGTTAAGTTTGAAAACATATAATGTAGTTACAAAATATCTCAAACAAATTTTGATAATTGATTATCATGAACAGTTAGAAAAAGCCTACTGGTCCAATAAAGAAAAGTATGAGACAAATGTGTAATATACCCTTATTTAATAGAAGAGAGTTACACAAGTAACAAACAATAGTTTTCGTATGTCGGTAACACTTATACAAAAGGATGGAGAACAAGTAAGTTGCATACATGCTACAAAACACACAACTTCCAAACTTAAAACCAATTTTGTTGCTTATATCGACCAATATTGCACCATGATTCTATCTTGTGTGGGATATTAAATTATTATTCTATAAGATTCAAAGCTATGCCTTTTTTCCTTCAATAGTAAAGACATTTCCTAAAGAAAATGGGCACCCCACACCTTAATATATTGAATAGGGGAGAAATTTGTATATATTGACTTAATGAATCACATTCTATTTTAGTTAAAATAAAATGATGCATAGTATTTTTTTACATGTAAGTACAAGTTAGATACATTATAATGTCTCTTTAAAATTTATGTCTTCAAAACATGTGTCTTTAAAATCTATGGAGCACATGGCTTGACTGGTAGAACTACTTGTGTTATATAAGAATTGAGTTTGCATGGTGTCTTTCTTTCTAACCCAAATAATTTGGAAATTTTAAGGACCTGAAAAGTATCATGTATGAGGTGTTTACATGAGTTTAAAGAGCTTTAATTAGAATGCAAAATAGACACTATTACCTTATCAGTACATGCATATCATTTCACTCAAAGTGACACATATTTGAGTGTAGAAGTTAAAATAAGTATCACCTTTAAGTTGTTGCTCTTCAGACTTTGAAATAATTGCCTTAGCCTAGTGATTACTGAAAACATTAGTCACCATTACAAAACGCAACCAAATATCCTCTACAAGTCACATATGTGATGGCTCACTTTGTACTCATCCATGAGTGTTTCACACTACAGTTGCAGCAAAATTTGCCAGCCAACCACATACCTCTTCCTCACACTATTGCAGCTGTGAATCATACAAAAGACCGTATTGAGAGATAAGTGTGGCTTCAACTACATGGGTATGCTTGTGATAGTGGTGGGTCATGTAAATGCCACCAATAAATACATCATCATCAGCTATAGTGATGTCAATCACATTCGCCGCTTGAATCGATCATCAAAGGCAATAGAAAAAACCATCCAAACCATTCTCAAGGACTATGTGGCCACAAGATTGGCATTGCCAATTTAAACAAGCCTCCATTTGTCTCTTATATCTAATTGCAAGTATTTAAAAAAGTAAGAAATAAATATTTTAATTGGTGATCCAAATATCAATCTTTCATGTTTTGAACTAGTGCATTACAAAATTAACATTCAATAATTAGAGAGCAGAGGTGGTTAGAGAATGATGATCATAGTGCTCACTCTATCAAAAGATGAGGATTTCTAGTAGCTTTACATGTCCAAAATACAAAGATTGGTACAAACCTTTGAGCAACTCTAAACAGAGGAAGGAAGGTAGCAACTTTGGAAGTCTCCACAACAGCTTTAAGGACAAACTTTAACTACTGATATGGGGAAAGAAGGGAACTAGGAAAGGAAAGTTTAAATAAATTATTAAACAATTTTTAATACTTATGTTCGGTAGTTACTATAGAACCCAATTGATTGATTTAGAGATATTAAGGAAATTTAAATAAATTATTTAATTACTTAATTTATAATTTAATTATGTATATCATTAAATTAAAGTAAGTTAGTTTGGAGAAAAAACAACAAAGATAAAAATATAAATAATTCAAATAAATTAGGTAATTGTTGCTTTGTCGTTCAGAAGTCATCACTAAGTTTACAACTAATGCTCAAATCTCATTTACAACACATTTATTGCCATTCTAAGAGAATAATTTGATAGGATCAACCATGACAATGAGTTTAGAAAAGCTCTTCAAACTCTTAAACAATAAATAATGAAGGAATATATTAATAGACTCTAGGTATTGAAATACAAAATAACAAAAAATTAAATTACCTGTGAATCACATAACAAGACAAACTTAGAAAACAACCTATAAGTCTTTATTTCCATGATTATAAATACTAAATAGTTGTATAATAATATCCACAACACATGTCTTGACTTGGATATTATATTAGCAATAATATTATAGCAAAAAGAATATCCTCTCCCCTGTGAGAAAGTTGTTCTGTCAGCTTCCTAGCATCACTTCTAGATTTCATACTTGTTTATTTCAGTAAAAGATATAGCCTACATGCTTGTTTATTTTTAGCAAAAGATGTCACCTACATGCCAGGTATGAATATTAGGCAATAAATATTGATGACTAAAAAAAAGCATCAATTCCTATACCTAG
Organism: Vachellia collinsii; assembly: GCA_006871305.1. Classification (NCBI taxonomy): domain Eukaryota; kingdom Viridiplantae; phylum Streptophyta; class Magnoliopsida; order Fabales; family Fabaceae; genus Vachellia; species Vachellia collinsii. The sequence continues at coordinate 5,953 of QFDD01002002.1, read as the reverse complement.
TTCTTATTTATCTTGCCTTGGAAAGACAAGAATTTAGAGAAGCACATCCAACATCCTTGTAAAAAAAATTGAGACCTTCTCACCAAAAAAAAAAATGAGACAAAATGATATAAACTTTAGAAAAATTGAAGAAATGCCATTATCAATTACTGACCTAAAAAAGCATCCAAGAGATCGTAAATCAAAATAAGTCAAAACAAATATATACAATTTTTCTTGGAGGAAAAAAGCTCTAGTAGGACTAAATGCAACTTCTAAAAGAACATAATCCTTTCTTCTATTATTTTGTAGTAACAGAAACAAGGACAGGGTCATAACATCACAAATCCCACATTGCAATTAGTTATGGACAACTCTAAACAAATAAAATTTATTGTGATACTGTGAATATATAGCATGTTAAAATTAAAAATAAAACTTACTGTTACTACAAGGATAGCAAGGTTCTAAGAGTGACAGAAACTTTGTTTTTATCAACTTACTGATGAGGAAGATGATTGACCGATTTTGATCTCTCCTTTAATTTTCATCTTGTAAGAAGAAGAAAATGCACAGAGAGAAGGGCAAAAGGAAAAAAGGACAGTTAAGACTTCATTTGGATTGTTTCGTGGAAAAGGAAAAAGGTGTATAGATAGGCTCTTGAAACCTCCGTTTGAGGGAAAACAATCTCACTATGCTCCATTAATCTTTTACCTTGTTATTTAAAAAAAAAACCCGGTGATGTGACTTTGCACTAAATAAAATACCACTATCTTAGAAATTATATATATCACATAAAATCACATACCTTATTTTTAGGGTTAGATCAATTTAGCCTCATTTGAGTTTTTATACTTCAAATTCACTTTGTCTAGAACTATTAGTACTTTCAAAAGGATTTAAACCCAATTTTAACACCGTAAATCTTGCTTATGTGTCACTGACTCTGTTAATTATGGTGAATTGGTTTAATAACTAAACAAAATAACATTGAAATAATTATTGTGTGACTTGTGCCTGTAGTTTTAAGATTCTTTCTTGTTTTTTATTTTTTAATTTTTTAATTTTTATATTTCTTGGTTTTGGTCTCTAAAGTTTTAAACATATGATTTTGGCACCTATAGAAGACTTGGATGTCAAACGGTGTTAATTAACACCGTCAAATTTAGAGATCAAAACAAGAATTAGTTTAAAGTATTTTGATCTCTATACTTTAAACTATAACCATGGTCTTTCACCCGAAAGAGCCTACACTATATTTTTACTTTATGGTTTCCTCAAAGTTTCTTTAATAAGGAACTATTCTTCCGTAAATACTTTTTAGGGATCCTCAGATCATCTGAATGATGTAAAATCATTAAAAATTCACATTTATTATGGAGTCATTTCTCTAATTTCCTCAAGCTATACTTCATTACAAAAATGCCTTTCATACAATTGTGAAAACCCTCTTTCTAGAGTTTATTGTCCTTACCTTTTCATTTAACTAAACTGTTCCTCACTTAAACTTGAGACCAATTTTATAAATTCATATAAATTATTTGAGGCCTATTGGTATTTTTAATAATTATATTTGACTAATAATCCCTTAATCAATCAAATATTAAATAAATACTGAAAATTCATGTTGAGATAATTTTTGCTACATTAACCTTAATTTTGCCTCAAATATAGTTTAGGGAATTATTCTCTACATTTCTATGTTTCTAGAGCAATTTCCTGATATTCAAGTAAAATTTACAAAATTGTCCTTATAATTTCTACTATATTATCTAACATTTAACTGATATTAAATTACATGTTTATCCTTATTTTTCGAATACATGAAGTTTGGATATTACATGATTGCTAATGGAATGCAACAAGGATTAGGTATTCATTATCCAAATAAGAATTTTGTATAAGCACAGATAAGATAAAAGATTAGGTACCGCCCTATTTGATCATGTACTTGTGCTTAATTGATTTTGATGAATTAACGTAGATGTCTCCTTTTAGCACTTTCAACATAAAAATTCATTCTTTAATTACTCACTCAACTTACTCAAGATTTGATTTATTTCTCTTGTAGCCACAATTTTGAGATGAAACTTTTTCTTCTTTTTCCTACAAAGCAATATAATCCTTTTTCTTTTTCTTGTATGCAATTTCACTTGGATTCACTCGTGATTAGTTTTTAGAAATCATAAAAAAGTAACATGCTTTAAGAATTTATTTCATTCAAATAATTGACCACAATAAATTAATCATGACTTTATGTATAAAAGAGATATTGTCTTTTGAAATATGCTTGAAATTAAATGAAACTACAAAATATTGCAATCCCTTTGTAAATTAATTTTTGATTGTGACCGAAATTGTCACCTTTCAGTTCGATACAAGATGATTGCACCAAAATAATGTAGTATAGTGGGCAACCTATTGTTCTTCTCGAGGAGTTGTTTATTGGTTTTCCTAGTCTAAATTGGGAATTAAAAACATGTTGAACTTGGGTATTTATTAAAAAAGGGGTTTTAATGGTAAAGAAAACAGTGGTACAAAAACATAACAATTGAGGAATTTAATCTTTTTGCTCTTTTTAATAGATGAAGGTATGCTTTGGATTGTAAGGGAAAATGATGAGATAGACTTTGGATAATGGAAACTCAGCTCTCATTCCTCTCAATTTGATATGGGAGTTAAATCTCTTTAAGTCAAAAGGGAAACTCCAAGCAATCACTCAGGTTCAATGATTTAATTAATGAAAACCCACTTAGTTCCAAGTTAATTGGCACTTCTTAAATCATTGTTGAAAACCACTTAGAGTGCAGATGAATTGATGATGCTCATGAGCTCAATGGATTACAATCACAATCATAGAAACCAAGCAACAAACTACTGTCAATAATCATTAATAATTGAATGAGACAAGGAACCTTAACTAAAATATATATATAAACCGACATGAAACAACATACAATCCAAATAGATAATCTAATCAAAAGATCACAAATCTATAATCAGAGTTTACATAGTAGTAGAAATTCCTAAATATAGAAATATACTACAAGGGTTTAAACATGAGATTAGACTACAAATACTTCCTAGTTCATCCATGAGCTCAAGCTTTGTCCAACATCACCAAGAGGCTAAGGTTTTAGCCTCTCATAGCTCCAAAAATGCAACCATCGCTCGATAAACTTTCTGCCATGAGAAGAAGATGAATGGGTATGGAAAGGTACATAAAAGGATGTTGGGAATGGACTAATCGGTTTAGAATGGAGGAAAATAGTGTAGAAATGAGGAAGAATGGATGGGGAAGGTGTGCTGCTTCAGAGAAAAGGGTTGAGACTCTCCTAGTGCAAATCTGCAGAATGAGAGAGTGTCCTATACGTGGTGGCTACTCTGGTGTGCATAGGTAGGTGCTGACCTAATCCAAAATTCATGGCTTTACTTTTGGGCTCTTAAGTTGCAACTTTATATGATTTAGGTTGAGACACTAACATGATTATGCCGCAACATATAACTGAGTATGTCACGACCTAAGGCGTCCTTATGTCTTCTAGAATTAACTAAATGTCGCAACCTATTAGTATATGTAGTGACTTTTTGGTCATAGAGGCATTCCTGAGTTGCATTCCTTTTTCCCAATGAGTTGTGGCTCCTTTAGTGCTCCACCTTGAGTCTTTAAATCTCCTCCAAATGTCTACAAATAAAAGTAAAGAGATTAAAGATAAGGCACTTATAATTTGATGAGGTAGATGAATCCTTTTTACCCTTTTTGTCAGCAAAAAGCAATGCATAGTCAAGGTAATCAATAATGGTATAAATGCATACAAAATGAGGGTAAAAATGTTACAAAACACTATAAAACACTCCAGAAAGCCATGTAAATCTTAGGTTCTATCAATTTGTCAAATAGATTTTAAGGGAAATGAAAATAACATTTCATGACATTGTGTGATGTTCATTCTTAGGTTACAAGATATAAACCTTGATATATTCATATTGATAGATTAGGAGGTTTTATCATTGCATACCTTTACCTTAGGTATATGGAGGATTGCCTTTGCACGCCTAATGCATATTCCTATGATTTTGAACCTTTGAATATCTTCACATGGATGCTAGCAAATGTCTCTCAAAAGATGTAGACTCTAGAAATATGTGTATATTCTTCATTGGTCTCAGGTGAAAATGATTGTCTCTTTCATAATTTGTAATGTTGATAGCACATCCTTCAAGTAGCACATATTCACTGGTGCTAGCCATTATATTTGCACTTGAGATTGTTAGATCCTTTTAACAAGTGACCATGCTCTGACATCAAATGTTAGAATGGCTAACACTCAAGAGGGAGGGTGATATAAAATTTTGACAAAATTAAGAATCACTTAAGAACTAAGTGAACATAGAATAGAGTAAGAAGAATACTACCATAAGTTGTGAAAGTGGAGAGTAGGATGAACACACATCAATTTATCTTGGTTTAGTCCTTCATTGACCTACATCAAAAGCAACCCTTAGATTTTTTAACCACTATATCTCTCAAGTTTAATCTAGGTACTTGATAACTACTACATCCTTTTAAATTTGTCCTAGGCACTTGTGAAGCCACTTACAACCTCTCAAAGGTTGGTTGAATATTTGAGAAGTTTAACAATTACCCCCATTACAACTTGTAAAGTTACAATCTCTATCCCACTAACTCTCAGAAACATAGATCATTGCAATAAGTGCACTTCTCTCTCTATAAAGTAGATTACGTTGAACACTGAAATACATAAAAAGAGTATAATTTCAAAGCCTAACAGTATATGAGTATGATTCAAAGATTCAACATTTTGATATTGTATCCACTAGCTCTCTCTCTCTTTCACACACACACACACACATGAACACACTATTTTTGAAAGCTTCTTCCATTTATAGCTAATGTTAAGCATTTTACAATTGAGAGTTTTCTTCCTATTGGAGCTTTCTTTTGACATTGGATGTTGCAAAATGACCATTGGAACTTTTGACAAAAGGTTGTTACTGTTGAGCAATAAGTTTCTTGACCCTTAATTGTATGCTGATCACTTGTAATCTTGAAGAAAAATAAATTATGATGTATCAAGATAATCAAACATTCTTTAAAAACAGTTACGATCATTTTATATACTTTTAAGAAATTCGAGAAGTTAATAAAACTTTTTATTGTACCATAAAAACATATTATTATATGGTCGCCCCATAGTATAAGGGGTGAGCCATGGGGTACCACCACCTATGACCCCATAGTATAAGGGTTCTAATGATAAGGGTCACTCAAGTAGAACACCAAGTAAGAAAGGGGTTAAAGGTGGTGCAAAGATGGAAAAGTTATTTGTATGGGACTCAGATCAAGGTGTAGGTGAAATTTGATGCTGATAATGATGCAACTAGTACACATAGGGATAACTTTATTCACTATATTGGTTTTGTGGCCCGAAGCAAAGTTAGCATCTTGTGGCCTAACTCAGAGTCAATAGGACCTAAGGTGAACGATAGGCTTTATGAAGATATTTTGGTACAAAGCTTTATATTTTGATTATATGGTTTTAAATATCATTGTTACCTTTGACTTACTCAAATTCATGTTATGCTTTGCATCAAATCTTCCACATCCCCAACAACCCTCAAATGGAAAAGTATTTGTTTTAGCAAATATGTATTCAATGGAAAGATTTCAAGACAACTGTAACATCCCAAAATTTCTGTCCTAGAAGAAATAACAGCCTAAATGAGAGAGTTAGGGCTAGTTAAAGGTTAGTTGAGTTTAAAGAACCATGAGGAAGAGTTTAAGGGCATGTGCAGCAAGTAAGGGCAAAATAGTAATTATGACAAAAGTTAGGGGCATTTTGGTAATTTTGACAAAAAAAGTCAAGAAGTCACCCAAGGCATAGGAATGTGCAGAATAATTCCTTGAAGTATGTTTGAGGCAAGATTGAAGTTATAAGAGCATAAACAACCT
>QFDD01002001.1:0-14059 GCA_006871305.1 Vachellia collinsii | reverse complement strand
ATAGGATTGGATAAAAGATATTCTTTCGAATATCCTTATCCCTAGATTTTAGGATATTTATCAATTTCAAAGTTTGAATTTATCTTTTTAGATTTAAGATTGAATTTTATCATTTCTTTAGGATAGAATTTCAGAATGTAATCTCTATAAATACATTGTACTACTCATTCTTGAAATCAGATTATCAGATTATGTTATTGAGTTAAAGAATTGCATTCTTGCATCTTTAAACTTGAGAGTGGATTTCTCTCTAGGGTTCTTCATTGAACTAACAGACTTATCAAGGCTTGATCATCCTTGTGGCGTCTTCCAACACTTAGGGTCCTTGTTCTTTCGTGTTCAAGGGTTCAAGTGGATCACCAACCTTTGTTTAGCGTTCTTGGGGTGCGTATATTTTAGATTGGCTGTGGGTTCTTGGGATCTTTCCCATTAGGTTCACACCATCACGAAAACATGAGAGTTGGGAATGGCCTTTCTAAATTGATTTTGTCATACAAGTTGTTTAATACATACTTGAAATTATCTAATTAATGATCTTTTATACATTTTCAATTATTTTTTGATTATATATTGTAGAAATTGAAATTAATTATCATGTTATTTAATGAAGTTAAATCCCTTAGATTGTTTTCTTCCATTTCATTAAATGTAAAAAGGGAAGTTTTTCTTCTATTTCATTAAATGTGTTAATGATCTTTTATACAGTTGCAATTATTTTTTGATTATATATTGCAGAAATTGAAATTTATTATTATGTTATTTATCAAAGTTAAAACCCTTAGATTGTTTTCTTCCATTTCATTAAATGTATACATGGAATGTTATTTACCTTAGACTGTTTTCTTCCATTTCATTAAATGTATAAAAGGGATTTTATTCACTAGGAATTTACTTTTGGCTTCCATTTATTATCATGTTGACCCATACCTTTGGTTGAGTAGTGAAGAGCCTCCTTTTTATAAAGTTCACTAACTTATGTTGTAGTTGCTGATCGGTATACATAGAAATTTAAGCTTTTGTATTATGTTTCAAGGTTAGATGCTTCATATAGTCTATAGACAATGTTCATATCTTCTATTATATTTTGAAGAATATGTATATATGGTGATGGAGCATTGCTCCAAATACTGTTATGAGATTTTAGGTCATTGTAGAACATTCAGGAAATCTGTCTCATAAAGGAGACTCTGCCGAAATTTCTACAGGAAATCTAATATTTTTAATAACGCATGATCTGCCATTCCATATGAATTTTGGAAAAAGAAAGTGGTTTATACACAATTTATCTATTGTGTTATTTAGCATTTTCACAAATAATACATATATTTTTAAATCAAAAGTTTAAGGAATGTGAGATCCTTCATATTTTGTGCCTGTCACATCTAAAATTCTTAGGGTGTGACAATAAGTACAATAAAAACATGTTTTAGTAGCAGTTACTTTATAACAATTCTAAACAGTCGCTACACCTTGAGAATTTTGTAATGGTTTTGAGGAAAACTATGGCAAATTTGTAGCCCTTTGATTTAGAAAGCCTGGGAAGGGACTTAGTAGTGGCATTTTGTAGTGGTTGGTCAAAGTCAACCACTGCAAAACTAGCGCCATTTGGCACTAAGGTGGCACCGGTATTGTAGCGATTGATATAAGATCAACCGCTACAAAAATAAAAAATGGGGAGGGTTTCTGAGCTTCGTAGCGGTTTTGAGACAACAACTACAAAGTTTGGCGGCTACATAATAATTTGTAGTGCTGTTTGTAGTGGTTTTTTGTTAAATTGCTACTAATTCAAAGTTATAAAAGGAGTCGCCCTTCATTTTAGCTCTACAAATTTGAATTTCAAATAAAAATGATATTTAATTAATTTGTAGCGATTGTAAGCTGCTCATAATTGGATTTTCAAATTTTAAAAATATGGACTGTAAAAATTTGAAAATTAGTTTTTTTTAAAAAAATCCAATTCAAAATTAGTTATGGTTCTAAAACTACAAACTCAACAAAATCGCTTCTAATGCAAACCACTACAAATACTATTACGAAAATTGCTGCAAATTTGAATTTCAAATTTTAAAAATGTGAAGAGTAAATATGTGAAAATTAGTATTTGTTAAAAAACATTCATTCAAAATTAGAAATAGTTCTATAGCCATACAAAATCAACAAATTAGTTGCAAATGCAAACTGCTACGAATACCTTTATGCAAATGGCTATTAAGTTCTGACACACATTTTATTAATATCATCCCTCCCACATTTCATTTTTTGCTCTACTCTTCTTCATCCTTCTTTTCTCTCCTTCATTTTAATCTTCCTTCTTCATATCAACCTATAGATTTTTATTTTTTAACATTTTATAATTATCTTAAGTATTTCTTATTTATTTTTTTATTATTATTGTTTTATCATACTAATGTTGTTTTATTTTGATTTCAGGTTTATTGCATATTTAATATCTACTATCATCTATCTATCATTTCATTATCAAGATTTCTCTCCTAGTTCAAAATATGACCTTAATAATTCAAAACTTAATATATTTTAATAGGGTCAAGGGGCCAAAATACCTATAAGCTTTTATCAAATGTGTATATGGAACTATATACTTTGTGTAGGTGCAAAAATGCCTATTAATTTTTAAAAATGGGGCAAAAATACCACCTCCATCAACGGTAACAAACGGCAGTTATTTTATGTTGAGTGGGCCCCACAATTTTAATTTTTCAATGATTATTTTTAAAAAAGGGCTCTCTGTGTCTTTCCCACCTTCTCTTTCCCAGTTTCCCGTCTCCCCCCTCCCTTCCAAAATATCTTCACTTCCTTCCCCTCTCTCCCTCTCTTTGTCGATTTGTCGTTTCATACTCTCATATGGAATACCAAAGACCCAATGTCAGAGATACTGTGTCTAAACCCAGGCTCGTTGTGGTGTGTTGTGCATCACCATGATTGATGTCACCACTGATTTTAAAATATTTGTTATTAATTTATGCAATAAAAAAATAAATCAGAAATTATTTTTAAAAAATTATGTATCTACAAAAAAAATATGACTTTTGGTGGGAGATTTATTCTCAAAAAATTTGAATAGTATTTGCAGCGTTTACCAATTACTACTAAAAGAGACACCAAAAATTCAAAATTTAATATGAAAATCCAATTTTTGCCTTCAAGAATTAGTAGCAATTTTGCTACACAACAATAAAAAGTGAGACTTGTAGCTGATATTTTGTAGCAGTTTTGCAAACGGCTACAAAATCGTGACTTTGTAGTGGTTATAGCATAAACCGCTACAAATGTGCGGCAAAAATGAAGCATTAACGAGGTTGACATAATACTAGCGGTTATAAACCGCTACAAAAATTGGCGAGAATGACACACCAAAATTGTAGCAAATATTTGCAGCAATTCGTGGGATATAATCACGGAAAAATTCTAAGAGTCCCTAACTTTTAACGGCTACACAACTAGAAAGATTTTCAAATTTGCCACTTTTTTTGCAGCGGTATTTGTTGGTCAAACCGCTGCAAATTCAAAAGGTCAAGGATTCCCTCCACTTTAGCAGCGGTTCCCATAAAACTGCTACTAAGATGTACATTTTTCTAAGACATTTCAGTAGTTTGTAGCGGTTTGTGTAGCGGTTTTACTAGCAGCGGTATAGACCGCAACCTCCCATTTTCTTTTTACAAAAACGTCACGTCAAAAGAACTTTGGAGAGGTGGAGAGGTGTAGATCAACGAATTACCTTCTGAGGGTAGATCTTTTCTGTCGACAAAAGTGAGTATGTTAATATTTTTTAATTTAATTTTATTTACATAATTTTTTATTTTGTTTGATTTTTTTTATAATGTAGTTTAATTTAGTTTTTTTTATATGTATTTCTTTTAATTATCTTGTTATAATATATTTTAATGTAGTTTTTTGTTTCGCTTTTTTAATTTATTTTAATCTATTTTATCATTTAATTTCGTTTTAATTTATTTTTAAATTTTAATTTTTAATACTTTTTAATTTATATTTTTACTGTGGAACTTATTTTAATTTATTTTTTCATTTTTATTTTCTTTAAACTTACTTTACACTTTATTTAAATGCAATTTTTTATTTTTAGTTTATTTGGTTTTTTTGTAGTAGTTTTTTTAATTGACTTTTAAATTTTTATTTAGTTTTAATTTTGTTTGTATTTTTTATTTATTTAATTTAGTTTTTCTTTTAATTTACTTTTTAATTTATTTATTTTTTTATTTTAGTTGCACTTCATTACAGTTTAGTTTTTTTTTAAATTGTTTTCACTTTATTTTAATTTTTGTTTTTTTTATTTTAATATAGATGTCTAGTCCCGATCCTACTCGTAGACTCGGTAAAGAGCCTATGATCCCTCATGATGACATCCCGGATCGTAGCGGTGCTAATGATCGAGAGATCCTACATGCTAGCGATGCTGAGGCCAATCCAGAGCATACATATCTTAACGTCGAGGATTTCGAGCTTGGAGATATCTCAGTTGAGGTGGTTGAGAACTTTGAGGATGAAGATATCGCTAGAGAGGAGGGATTCCCACGCCCTTTTGCTACAAGGTTCACTGGTTTTGAAGTGAACATTCAGGGTGAGCAGTTTAAATTTCTATTTTTTATTCAAATTGATGAATTAATTGGGAATAACTATTGATGATGAGTTGGGAATCACATCTGTGAATTTTTCAAGACTTATTCACACAGGTGAATCTCCAGACGATGAACCGTCTATTCTAACATCAGAGGCACAATAGGTTTATTATGTGGAAGATGAGAAACATAAAGATTAAAGTATGGTCGTTCATCTTAAGTATGGTCGTTCATCTTAATAACTATAGGGATGATAGTTATGAACACATTGTCTATGAGGCAGAGCCATTCCATCCTTCTGATTTTGAAAAGTTATTCCCCGAAGGAGATGAAGATTTACCCCTTGTCAAGACAGATGACGCTGAATAAATTATTCAGGTATGTAATATGTGTGTGTGTGTAATTTGTTTTAAGTAATTCAATTTTTTTTAAACAGAGAAATTTAGTAGCCGTTTAAAACCACTACAAACACTTAAAAGCTGCTACAAATAACCGTTGCATAAAACGTTGCTAAATAAACCATTGCAAATATAACCGTTGCAAAAAACAGTGACATAAACAATTGTTAATTCCTGCCAGACATCCTATAAATTCCCTTTCCACCCCATTTTGTTTTCTATTCTTCTCCCTTTTCCCTCACTTATTCTGTCTTCCTCCTCTATTCATCTTTTTAAAATATATCTAAGGTTGGATTCAAGTAAAGCTTCTGATGATGGCACTTCTTGTAGGTATTGCTTCTGACAATTTATCTTCATTTTTTATTTTAATAATATTAATTATCTTTTTTTTATGCAACTTTTCTTTATTTAATTTATTAATATTCTTTTTGATATACTAATGCGTTATTCTTTATTTTTTTTAGGTTTTTTGTATCATTACATTAAACAATATATATTATTTAATGACTACTATTTAATTTGAATTAATTGTTTATTAATAATAACCCACTTTCAATAATTATAATTAATTTTGTTATAATTAAATAAATATCCCGAATAAAATATTGTAATTTATTTTAATTTTTTAGAAACATTAGTAGCAGTTTCAATAACAGCTACAAATGTCCTTCATGACGGAAATATGGCGGGATATTTTGATTTTTGAGAATGACACTTGTAGCGGTTTTTTAAACTGCTGAAAAAAAAATTGGCGGGAATTTCCATCATTTAATATTCGGTGGCAAATCTAATTTTTATGTTAAAATTTGTAGCGGTTTATTAACCGCTACTAATTTTTCTCATTTTTTACTTTTGTAGCGGTTGCTCTGACCGCTAGAATAATTTTTTTCTTTTTCTGTAATTAAATATTAGTAGCGGTTTTAAAACTACTACAAATATTGCATCATCTTTATTTGTTACGGTTATTAAATGCTACAAAGTTAGCAACAGTTTTTTTGTGCGCATTTGTTCACGAAAACTATTGCTAAACTTGTTACCACGGTGGATTTTATAGTGATTTTGTAAACCGCTACTAATACTCTTGTTGCGATTAAAAACTGTGACAAATGCATAAAATGATTGCTACAAAGTCAACCTTTTTTTTTTGTAGTGCTATGTGCGTGGTGGTTATGTATAACGGCCACAAAATCTTTCCTCATGCTAGATTTTGTAATTGTTTGGATAACCGCTACTAATGTTGTATGTAATGGTTAAAACTATTACAAATACAACAAATTAACCGCTACTAAAATTTAGGTTTTTTTTTTGTTGTAGTTATGTCATATACAATAACAACATGCAACAAGAATCATATGCAAGTAATTAAGCATCCGTGATATGCAAGTCAACATCCATCATATACGATATGTCAGGGATGCTTGCTTGCATATGGTTATTATTTGATGTTGTTATTACCCATGAATGGAGTGAATAATATTTACTTGCAGATGATTATAAAAGTTACAATTATTTAGAAAATCAAATATTAAAATATAAATTTTGGAAATATTAAATTGCCCTTAACTAAACCTCTTACGTTATTTACTATATTTATAATTAAAAAAATACTCAATCTATTTTTTTTTGTCAAAAACCAAAATAAAATTAAAAATGCTCATCAATATCATTTTAATTATTTTTTTATCAATTTATATATTCATCTGATCAATGTATCATTTAATTATTAAAATGGATATTTATCTCATTATACCATTTGCAACACTTGTTAACAACAGCCGGTGTAGAAAAATAGAAAAGTTTTTTTTTTTTTCTTTTTACGCTTATTGTATCTATAAACTTTTCAACTGCCGTAGACAAAAAGGTGTTCTTGCCGTGAGGAATCAATCATCTTTTGATTTTGTGTTGCGATTAATGCTGGGCCCTTTCTTCAGAATCACTTTTCATATGACCAAACCCATCTTACTTGCATAACCATAGGCTGTCTCTTTGAGATAGTTCAGTTTATTGTACAACATGAAGTCAGGGATTAATAATTACAAGTCCATACATATATAATTCGCAAACTTGTTCCCACTAAATTTCTTTCTCAATTCATTATAGAGATGCATGCTCATTTCTAATATTTATTGTTTGAGTGAACTAATCCTTACGTGATAAGTAGTTGCTTTCTTAAAGGTTAAACCTTGAACAAAAGGGAGGGGAAGAAGTTAACAAACTCGTGAGCTAATTAATTAAACTGTTTGCTTTGTCTTATGTAAATAGATATATGTTGTTGTTATTGTTGTTGTTTAAAGTGGTGGTACGTGTAGCTCGGAATTATGACCATAACATCGCCCACGTGCTCTCCCCCGCTACCACATTCAAAATTAATTATGAAGCTATCATTCAAATTTAAGGCCTGGTTCACTGAACAAACCCAAAATTAAACAAACAAGTGAAATAAAATTTGCTTTTTCGGCGCAAATTAAAAAAAATCAGTGTAGCTCCCTGATTTAAAATATTAATAACAACAAAACAATGATTTGTTGAGTATTCATGCTTATAACCTTATAACCTTCTACACGTACATAGATCATTAAGTTTTTCTCAGAAGGCCTTTGGAGTCAAAGGACTTTCGTTTGAGTAGGAGAAAGACAAAATATATGCAGTGAAAGTTTAATAGTAGACAAGTTGGAAGTGGTTTAGACTTTAGTGGTGAAATTGAGGATCAAACCATTCCACAAGTAATAAAGTAAGTCCTCAAATAGAGAAAATGTCATCATGAAAAAGGTGTATCTCAATTTTTCCACACAAAAACTAAGAAATGCAAAAAAAAAAAAATTGTTTTTATATTTTGTTTTTAAAAATATCTATCTAAAAAAATTACCAATTATGTTTTATTTTAAAAAAATATTTTCAAAAGAAGAAAACAAACAACCCAAAATATGAACATTTTTGTCCTAAATAGAGTGGTTCGTGATATCCAATACAAAGTAGAAATGTAGAAAAATCAAATATCAACGTCAAAACTAGATAAATGGCTCAAGTTGTCCGACTTAAATGAGAGATTGCAATTTTAGCCATCTGTACGTAGATATATGATCAGGGTATGTGATCCTTAGGCCCAATGAAGTGTTGAGATAATGTTTTGATGATGAAAAATATGTTTTTGAACTTGTGAAATTTTTTTGTTTTTCACAGAACTTTAAGTAATCTTCGAGTTTTAGTGAAAGTATTGGGAGAACTCGAGTTGTAAGATTTAATACTCGAGTTACATTGTGTAAAAATGCTTTCAAAATCCAAAACTTTCAAAAGAACTCAAGTTTTGATAGAAGTGTTGTCAAAACTCGAGTTCTGGGAATCAAAACTCGAGTATCAGGTTTTGAAACAAGTTTCAGAAATCCAAAATTCTCTGTAGAACTCAAGTTTCAACAAAAGTTTTGTCACAACTCGAGTTATGTGTGATAGAACTCGAGTTTTGAGTGCTAGAACTGTTTCAGAAAACTAAAACTTTCAAGAGAACTCAAGTTTCAATAGAAGTTTTAATGAAACTCGAGTTATGCACTACAAAACTCGAGTTTCGGGCTTTGAAAGGTCTTTGAACCATGAAACCTCTTTTTAAAACTTAAAGTTTCAACAAAAGTTTTGATGCAACTCGAGTTATGGGAAGCAAAACTCGAGTTTCCAAGAGAGAGTATCAAAACTTCTTTCACAACTTGAAGTTTCAACAAAAGTTTTGATACAACTCAAGTTTTGAGAAAACAGAACTCGAGTTTCGAGGTCTGAAAAATTCTTGAACTACAAAACTTCTTTCTAAAACTTGAGGTTTCGATAAAAGTTTTAGTACAACTTGAGTTTTAAGAGATGGAACTCGAGTTTCGAGATGAGAACTTCTTCTAAACTCAAAACTTCTAAGAAAACTCGAGTTGTAATGAAAGTTATAATTTCAAATACTTGAAATTTAAAGTTTTAAAGTATGAAACTCGAGTCTCGAGAAACTTAAAATGTTTTAGCTTACGGAAACCTATGGAAACCCGAGTTTTAAGTTCTATAACTCAAGTTTTATCAAAACTCTTATTAGAACTCGATGAATGCTGAAAGTTTTGTATCAAATGAACTTCAAATCAATCAAGTTTCTTTATAATGACTCGAGTTATGAGAAAACTTTCAAGCATTATTTACAAAACTCGAGTTATAACAAAAGTGCTTTGAATTCTTCATTGTTATTTCATCAATCACACGAGTTTTAGCAAATCTAACTCGAGTTTGTTTTATTTGATAGTAACATAGAATGTCAGAAGCTTTTCATTACTATCAAATCTTTCCTTATTCATGCTACATTTATTTGAATCTCATTTACCATCGTAAATGCTCGTTTATTTTAATGATTAACAGAGTATGGAACTTTGATTGCCTCACTAGAAAGGGATTCAACGGACAAAAACGCAGAAACAACCATACCTACTGTCAGAAGCACTTATTGCGGGAAGGTGAACGATGAGGATGAGTGTAACGGAAACTTAAATTTTTCTAACAGATAATTAATACTTCCCAACTATAAAAGGCGAAGCATTCAAGTTTCAGAAAACAGAGAACGCATCTACTAAAATCGAATTTATTATTATTCATCTACCTCCTCTATTTTCATTCTCTCAGATATTAGTGCTTCAGTGTTCATCATTAAATTCTCAGAAAGGAGAATATACTTATACATTTATTGATTCTGTGAGAGTAACTCAAGATTAGAGAATCTTGAGTGGCAAAGACACAAGCAAAAGTGTCAATGGGTTGAATTGAGTTAGGAAGGGGGAGAGTCGTTCTTCTGTGTTGTTGTAATATTTTGAGTTTAGTGAATTTTAAATGCTCAGAGGATTCTGAGGATTGGACATAGGTCAAGTGGACCAAACCAGGATAAATCTCTTTGTTCACTTTCTTTCATACTATGCTTTACGTTCAAAGTTTGCGAAAATTTTTATTAGATCAATTCAGCCCCCATCTTGGTCTAATCCTATCCTAACATGAAGGATTACGAAAAAAGCTAGATAAATATTATCCTTACTCTATTGAATATAAAAATTAGATAATTAATTTATCATGATTAACTAAATTAAATATTTATAAAAAGGATTTTTATTAAAATACTCTATTTAATTATTTATTTTGGAAGATGATCCTATTAATAGAAAACCCTTTCAATATGTGCAATTAATAAAAAAAACTTTAAAAAAAGATATAAATTTGAGAAATAAAGTAAATTAATTTATTGCATCTATCAGAACAAATTGTTCGATTCTAACTCCTCTATGCTAGCAATGAAGGGAATACTGTAGATAAATGATAACTGGGCTCCAAGATATCGTTGTAATGACTCTTATAGGTCTGACAAAAATTTTTAAATGAGTTAAATTATTACTTCAGTTGCAAATTCAGAAGTCTCAAATGCATAAAAGCTATTTAAGTATTAAATGAACTCTTAGTTTATAGCTAATATTCTTACTTGCAACTATCTCAATTGATATTTGCATTGTTTTAAAACAACGTTGTTCGGGACCTAATTATTATTAAATAGAATTTTTGGCACTTTAATATCATCCCCCCTATTATTAACTTTTTTCCCATCACAAAACACTCAAGGTCCATTTAAATGATCACGATAAAGAGTTTAGTGGGCCAGAGGTTGTGATTATTAGGTGTGACACTATTGGGCTTAGGAACGTGCATGTGCTCCCGTGAAAGAAGCATATAGGAGAAGTAAGAAGGGTTTGGGGGCATTGAAGAATTTGGTGGCATCGTCTTCTCCTCTTTGTGACCTTCTTTCTGGCCTTCTCTGAAGGATTCTTTATTTTCTATTACTTCCCTTTTCACTTTCTTGGGCTATTGCCGTATTCTTTTGAGTTGTAATGCATTTTAATTTATACATCAGAAAAATATATTAGTGTGACCGTTACGCTAATGTATGCGTGTATAAGTCAAACCTTTCTAATTATAAAATTATACCTACTTATTTTGAACAATTCACTACAACTTTATTAACTATCCATTTGTATTCCTATGCAGTCCAAAATTGAAATAGCCTCTACGATCGAATGATGGGATCACGAAGACCAATTATCCGAGTTCTTGAATTTCCGATCTTCTTCATCGTTGTGTTAGTCAGTTTCATCAGCTTGAGTACTTCTCAGACACCAAACTACGTTGGAGATGACTGCCGTGACACAACGCCACAAGTTCTTACAGCCACCTACGAATCCAACCTTAACCAGCTCCTGACATGGCTCTCCACTGACGCAGCCACAAGCAAAGGCTACAACCATAACTCCATCGGCAACGCCACCGATGCTGTCTACGGCCTCTATGACTGCCGTGGCGATGCCGCCGGACACTTTTGCCAGTTCTGCGTCTCCACTGCCATCAGAGAAGCTCCCCAACGTTGTCCCAATCAATCTTCCGCTGTATTGTGGTATCATACTAATGTCTGTTTCAAGTTTTTTACTCTATATAATTTGAAATCTCAGAGATTTGAAATTATATTTCATTAACTCAACAATATTAATTAAATAACGTCGATCTTTCCCACAAGTTTATGTTTTGTATTCAAAACTCAAAGTATATACTGAATGAATGAACTTAACTTTTGCTCACTCAAATATTTTATTTGGTTGCAATATAGGTATGACTACTGCATCCTCCGATACTCTAACAAGAACTTCATTGGGAAAGTGACAACAAGCCCATGGTGGCCTGTCGTCGGATCAAAGGCGGTGTCGAATCCAACGGAGGAAAAGAAGGCGGAGAGTTTCATGAGGAGTCTAATCGGAAAAGCGATGGAGAACCAGACGGAGTTGGGTGCGAGGGGAGAGTTTGATTTGGGTGGCGGAGGAAAAAGGTATGCTTTGGTGCAGTGTACTAGAGACCTTAACACACAAGGTTGTAGACAATGTTTGGAGGCTATGGTGGATAAGGTTCCTCGGTGTTGTGAGCAGAAGCTGGGATGGCTGATTGGGGCAGCAAGTTGTCTGATTAAGTATGATGATTTCATGTTTTATCAGTCATCCTCTTCTCCTACAGGTATCAGAAGAACAAATTTTTCTCCTTCAAATTCGCACTCAACATGAAATCTACTCTGTTTTTTTTTTTTTTGCTGTCCATCCAATTCACCGGAGCTTTAACTCCACTACATCTGAGCCCAACCAACGTTGCACGCCTGGTTGTAGTGTGTGAGTCTCCCAATGGCAATTTCTACATATTTTGGGGCTCAAACTTGAAACTCTGCTTAACTGAAAATAAGTTACTTACCACACAGACCAAACCCATGTTAGAAAAATCTACTCATTTTATTACATATGAGGCTTAGTGATGACAATAGATCTATTAATTAGGCCATTTTCTTAAATGTAGGAGCAAAGCTTAAGAGTTTGTTTTTGTCCTAAATATAAAATAATTAACTTATTATATCTTCTAAATTTATAATGTTTTTTCAAACTATATATGCTTAATAATTTAAATTATTAAATGGGGTTAACTCAGGTAAGTTCAATATAAATGATTAAATATGGTATTTTTAGGGAAACTAGCTACCTTTTTTTTTTATATAAATATAAGTTAACTAATTTTTTAATCTTTATAAAATAATTATTTAGATTTCACATTTAGAACTAGATAGTATTGTTGACAAATTCTGATTATTGAAAAATATAGTTTGTAAAGTTGCTTTAGGATTTAAAGGAACTGGTTATTAAAAAAACATAAGAAATTTGCAATAACATGTTTATGCTCTTCCTTGTGCTACTAGCCTTTTGAACTTTATAAGAAATTTACTATAAAAAATAATCTCTTGTTCCTTACGCGTTCTAGCTAGTTTGTGCTGAAAGTGTGAACGAGAAAGACGACAGGTGTATTTAATCCAAATACTATTTTTATCAAATAAACATAAAGGCCACTTTGAAACGATAGGTTGATGATTTTGAAATCTTGGATCCAGAAGCAGTGATAATTAATACGTTAGTCACATGAGCTGGTGAGATGTGTGGCCTCAACTTCATGCAAATCTTTATATAATCTCATTATTTTTTTTTCCAGCTATATAATCTCATTATTAAATGACTGATCCTTGTAAATCTGACGTAGACACGTGCACCCACGCAGACAATTTATTAATTATTAAAGTTATTCATACCTCAAATTGTCTAAAAATAAATACAGTAGAATATATTAATATTTTTTAATATTTATTATATTATGTTTGATACCTTTTTATTCTAAAACTTGCGTTGTTTCTCTTGAATGACGTCCACACACACAAAAATGCTTTATTTTTTTAACATTTTGTAATTTTGTTATGTGAAATAAGTAAATTTTAATTTCAAATGGTACAAAGTTAAAACTTTATCCTTAAATAATTTTAAATATTTTTCCGTTAACTTTTTTACTTCTACTGTAACACTTGCATTTCTTTTTTTAGAGTCTCCTTAAGCCATTTTGCCCTTGGGACGAATCTTTTTCAAGACTTATAATGTAATGTAAATGTTTGTGTCAAGCAAATGTTTTTGTGTCTCTTCCAACAAGCCACCTTAACATATGCATCTATATATGTGTGTGTTAACACCTCATGTTGATTTGTCATTATATGCAGCCCATAATGGCGTTAGCAAGTCAAGAGCCTTGATCATAAGCATAACCGTATTAGTGACCATAGCTATATTAAGTATGTCTATCTTCATATTGTGGCGGAGAAAGAGAAGAAAAGGTAAGAATTTCTAGATTCCTTATATGGGATATATCTTTATGGTTACTTTCATTTTTGTTAATACTAGTATTTTGATGATATGGTGCAATGATATGTAGGCAACAAATCAAAATAGGTTAAAGTGTAAATTTATCCATGAAGTTTTCTCTTAGAGGCATTGTTACTTCTGAAGTTTTAAAATGAAGTGATATATATATATATATATATTACCCTTGCCGTTAAGAAACCGACAATGACCATTACCATTTTTGGTTGTAAAAAAACATTGTTCATAAAAAAACTTGCAGAGCTAGATTTTACTAAACACACTTCCAGGGTAAAATTCTCAATGAAGATTATAC
>QFDD01002000.1:0-13378 GCA_006871305.1 Vachellia collinsii | reverse complement strand
TTTTTTTCAATTCATAGGACTTTCTGGATTTTCAGGTAAATGTTTCATAATTATACTTATCATCCTAAAATTTTTGGAATTTACATTCTACACCTTACACATCAAGTCATTCCTATGAGTCTTAAAATAATTTATAAGCCTTTATCACTTAAAATGTCATTTGGATCAATTGCCAGCTGTGGGTACTATTTATAATTTTTATAAAATTTATTTACGCTTTAGACTCTAAACCTTCAATAATTGTAATTTGATCTTTATAAACTTGTCGCCTTCCATTTCTATCTTATGCCTTTCATGCCTTTACATATGAGCTCCTAATTCCCTTTCAATTTTGCCCTTGGAATTATACCAGAGCCTTTAAAAATATGCATGTTTTAGCCCGAAAAAGACTAAAAAAAAATGAGATTTTGTTTTTTAATCATTAATTTTGTTCATACAATGGAGCTTATACATTGATTACTATAATTTCTTAATTTATGAATGGATGGGACCAAGTGATATTAATTTGTTCACATGATTTATACTTTGATAACTATAATTTGCCCAAGAATCATTCTAGGTAAGATTGAAAATTTGATAAACCTCCAAATCAAATCTTTTTCCAGCAGAAATTTGCAAGATAAGAATTTCAATAATATATATATATATTATTGTGTTAGACCATGTGTGTGTTTTTGCTTTTGACTTGACTGAAAAAGAATTTCAAAATGATATTTTGCTTTCGATTTTAAAGAGCTGTTGAAAACTTGCTAAAACATTCGCATTCATTGTAAAAATAGGTAAAAAGCGAAATAAAATGATTTTGGATCGATAAATAGACTTTACGGCCAATCAATATTTGATGTGCATAGTAACTATGTAATCAACAATTTGCGTTGATAATAATTAATTTCCTTAAGAACAGAAATAAAATAATTTTGGGTCATTAAAAAATAGGGAGCCATGAAAAAACTTTAAGGCCTATAAATATTTGTTTTTGTAGATAAATTCCTTTGTACGTCCTATGTACTTTTAAGAATGTTAATGTTTGTGATGTTGGTGGTTAAGCACAATGCCTATTTTTTATTTTATCTTTCACATATTAATTTTAAAAAATAATTTTTATATTTTACTCTTCTGGATAGGAATAAGTATTACTGGAAAAAGATAGAAATTAAATAAAAAATTTAAATGCTACTCCATAGACATTAGATGAACCATATTGAACTCAAATGATTTGATTGAGAAAAAAAGTTCAAACTAGTGAACAAGAATACTAGATATTTTAAATAGTTATAAGAATAATTGAATTGCATGATTTAAATTCTTTTATGCTTACAGTGAAATTGTTCTATTTGTGAAATTAAATTAAGCTTTTCTAACTAAAACATTTCACACAATAATTTCTTAATAATTGTTTAGCAATTATATGGAACCTTTTCTCCTAATTTATCTAAGTATACTTTATAATTTCTCACTAAAGTTGTATCAAAAATGAAATAAATTCTTGAAAAGGTAGTTTGATGCTTTATGTCTCACATGATTAGCTAGCGATGCACAAAACATTTAGGACTAAGATGCCAATTTGTCTTATAAGTCTTTTTGCAGAAGTAATATTATCTTAAAAGTTTTTTTATGATTCAATTTTTACTTGAATTTTTTTTAAAAATTAGCAATATTACCCATCATCACTATTAAATGCAAGCTATAAACTTTAATTTTTTCAACAGTCAATGTTTATTTTTAACTGTCAATTTTCTTTTTAATTTTTTATTATATTTTATATATTTCTTGTTAATATTAGTCCACACGGACTGATGCAAAAATAACTGTTATGTTGTTTAAAAGTTTTTGAACATTACATTTTAATTTGAACATTCTAAATTATATATTAATTTTAACAGTCATAATTAATGTTAGTTTATTATTGTGCAGTACCAAACATTACTTAGTGTTTGGGACCTACCATGCTAACTAGGCTATACCAGTGCTAATGCCAATACCAATTTCAACGTCCTCAATAAAAAATTGCCCTCTAACTATTTTTTGTTTAATTTCTAGGTAAACACCTCTTAGTTCACAAAAAATTCATTTTAAACGTCTTCATTCCACTTTCTTGGAAATTAATATCTTCATAAACTCTCTAAATTCCTAAAATAGCAATTTCTACTTTTTCTTAAATTTATGGGATTTTGTATAATTTTAACGTCATGCATTGATTAAATCTCTTAATCTTCACTTGAAATTGAAAATGGGCTTTTCGGCCTAAGTTCTTTTTGAGGCATTTTAATTTAAATGATTCCACAGGACCTAAAAAATATCTATGAAGTCACATATCTAATTTTTTTTCCCTTCAATTGATGGGATTTTCTAGATTTTCCAGTAAGCTTTTCATTATCACATTTTGTAGTTTAAATTATTCTTTAGATCCATTAACAGTTTTGGGTACTATCTATAATAAAATAAATTTAAATTTTTTATTTCATCAAAGTTGTGCACATTTAATTTATAGTGAGGGCTTAAATATAGTTAGTGAATTAAAGTCCAAAACTAACAGAACTTCATGAATTGATGGTATGGTAATCTATGATTTTCTTTTTTTCCCCCTTTTATATCATTTTCTGCCTTAGAATAAAACTAAAATGAGATTTTGTCTTTCATCATTTCAGTCATTCATATTGTTGATTGTGAGCTCATGCAACCACTTATTTAATTATTTACTCTTAAGCTACCCATCATTTATACTTTGATCAATAAAACAGCTTCACCATATGTAATTTTATCCAAGAATCAGTCCAAGTTGAAAGGTAAGCATTTTAATTATATGATTATCTTAGACAATGTGTGAGTTTTTGTTTTTGTCGATCACAGCTGAAAAATAATTTTAAAATGAGATTTTACTTTTGATTTCATTTTTTCCATTTGTTTAAAGAACTGTAAATTAAAGCTTGCCAAAAAGTTTGCATTCATTGTAAAAATCTGTGTAAAAGAAAATACGACAATTTTTTTTGATTAAAAAACATTATGGCCTATCAATATTTTGTAGTGTTTGTTATGTAATGCGGTTTATGAGGGTTACATCTATTTATTTAAACTCATATCAATATGGTTTTATTCTATTATTTTTATGTCCCTATATTATTTTATGGTTAAATATTTGGATAAACTATATCTTGTTCACTTTTAAAATTGAAACAGGTGAAATTCCATTTTCTCTTTTCAACATTTCTACTTTAAGAATTTTGATTTTATCTAAAAACAATTTGAGTGGTAGTCTCCCAATATCAACTGGCAATAGGACGCTGTTGGACACATTATATCTAGATTTCAACTCCTTTACAGGTATGCTCAATCCACACATCTTTAACTTTATACTTTAACTAACTTGTCATTACTAAATATGCTTGTAAAATTCTTCACTGAAATCACTTTAATAGTAAAATTTCTAATATAGATGATATGATTGATGCAATCCATTTTTATTTATCAATAACTTTAATTTTTTATGTCAGAAAATGTTATGATGTTGCTTCCAAAAATTTAGCAGAAGTCTATTTATTATATATATATATATATCTAGATATTCTATATTACCTCTAGAATGTGTAACCGAAAAAGGTATTTTAATTCCTTAAATAAAAACTAAAATTTCAAACTTTTTGGCATACGATGAATTCATCTTCAGATTTCAAAGTTAGAGCCTTGTAAATATTAAAAAAAATATGATGCGAAATATAAATAACTTGTTGTTCATTTTAAAAAGGACAAATTAATCCCATAACATCTCTTCAGCACATCTTTTTTTAAAATAATTTTAATGTTCAGTTGGCAATTGATATTGGAAGAGTCCCTTTTAAATTGATTTCCAACAAAAAGTTAAATTATAGTTTATTAATTTTATGCGTTAGGAAAGTTCCATGTATTACTTGCACCGTTGTGTGTGAATTGATGAAATTCCTAGTCTTACGTATATTATAATTTTGTTTTAATAGGTGGAATTCCTCCATTGATTTGGACCATGCCTTCATTGAAATTTTTTAGTGTTGGCGTCAATCATTTAGATGGAAATTTGCCAAAAGAAATGTGCCGTCAAATCCCTTTACTTGAAGTCTTTGATATTGATACTAATCAATTAGAGGGAAACATTCCACGGTTAATAAATAACTGCACATTTTTGAAAGAATTATATTTGGGTGGTAACTCATTTACAGGCACGTAATTATGCATGTGTGTGTTTTCTTTTCAATATTTTTCTCTAAAATTAATATATGCTTTTAACCATTTTATTCATATTTTTCAAGCATATGATGAGGTTTATGTTTGTAACATAGAAAAGTGAAATTCTTATATGCTATTCAATGACAAAACTTCAAACCATACAGAATGGTTCCACGTGTTATACCCATACTTTTTTAAACAATTTTATCCGTTCCGTCCGTAGTAACTTTAGTTTTATATTTTTTCTCTTCCAATAATGTTAAAATACATATAAGTTTGGTGTTGTTTTTTTTCTCTTATTTATTATATCTACAAATTGTAACAATTCTGTATTGTTTAATTGAAATTAAAATCATACTAATATATTTTTTAAAAGATTATAACACTGGAATTAGAAAGTTCTCGATAAACAAAAAATTATTTAGATATGTATAAAATCACTTACAAATAATATCATAACGATTAAAAATAATTCAAATACAACTAAAAAATATTGTTCGACTAAATTCAAGCTCAAACTAGTGAAGGAGAATACAAGATGTTTTCATACCAAAAAAAAGAAAGAAAGAAAGAATACAAGATGTTTTCATTAGTAAGTCAAACAATTAGATTGCATCATATTTGAGATATTATCTGATATTAAATATGGACACTTCAATCAATAGATATTTGAATTTTAATTTATCACTATGCGATGAATTAGCCTGTTCCATTGGACCCAATTCCATTTATATAGAAAATAAATTGTATTGAAGCATAAAACCGAATGCAATATGCCGGATGGAGTACAATCTCTCCAACATTATTAGTTCATCCAAATTTCTAGTCGAATCACATGTTCAAATTATTTCTCCTATATTTATTATATTTTATTTTCATTCTATTGGATGCTTTTTAGTCATTTTCTCAAATAGATTAAATTTAAAATGATATTTTGATTTTTCATCATTTCATTAATATTGTATATATTTTTTAAATCCCTAAATAACAAAAGAACATGTCATGAATTTGTGGTAGTCAATTTGCTTTTCCCCCTTTTAGATCAAATTCTTTTTGTAGAATAAAACTAAAATGAGGTTTTGCTTTTGGACATGATCCGTTCATTCATAACGTATAATGTCCCCACATGTTATCTATATATGAATGTATGTGTAGGTTTTATTGCTCTCTTATTATTTCCCTGTTAAATTTTCCTTTCTCAATATTTTCAATTGCTTCTTTCTTATTTCACAAATTTAATAATTTCTCATCAAATAATAATTAAATAATTACAACACAAAATATGTTTAATGTATTCTATAATTATTCAATTGTATTTCAACGCTAACCTCTTTACAAGCATGAAATTATTTTTTCTTATTCTTATTATTTTCTTTGCTTTTTAAATATTTTATAGTAAAACAAATCTAAAATGAGATTCTATTCTATTTTTCATTTCATTAATACTGTACATAGTTATAGTGGGGTTTAAATATAGCTAGCAATTTCCAATCACAAAACGCGGACAGATCATGAATTGATGGTAGAATTATTAATTTAAAAAGATTCAGGCCCTATTTGTTTATGTTTTCTGTTTTTTTATTCTTCGAATAGTTTTATAACACTGTTCTTAATAAAACAAGTTTTTGAAAAAATAAAATAAAAACTTGTTTGGATAATTATTCTAAAAAAATACATTTGAAATTGCATAGTTGAAAATATCACTTGCAGATTAGTTTGAAATTGCACTACCATCGGACTCAAGCTCAGATCTCCATCTCTGACTCCCTTGTGAACCTTTATTTCAATAGCAGCAACAACAACACTTTTTATAAGTGTGTGTGTATATAGATATATATATACACACACTCTAATCTAATAAGTTGTAGAAGACTCATTATTTTCATCAATGCTTTTATGTCCAGAGTTGACGCTAAATGGTATTTTTTCCCCAAAAGAAGTATTTAAACAAGATTTGCAAACACCAACATAAAGAAATAGCTTGTCAACAAAACACATCAAACCCAACCCTAATGCAACAGCACAACATTATCCGTTGGGAGATATTTATAACAAAAGCAAAAAGATAACTTTTGCTGAACTAGCAATATTGTAAAGGTATTGAGATAGCAGAGCAATCCCCTGCATAATTTGATTTCTTTTCATGATCATCAATATACTCATTTTTTGTTTCCAGGTTTTATACCTAGGGGTATATGCAATCTTCTCAAACTTCAAATCTTAGATTTGGGATTAAACAATTTGAGTGGACCTGTACCTTCTGATATATTCAACACTTCAACACTGACATATTTACGCCTTGGTCCTAATTCTCTTTATGGCGTTCTCTCATCATATCTAGGAACTGACCCTCCCAACTTGAAGGAGTTATGGCTACAAGAAAATGAATTTACTGGAAAAATTCCAAACAACTTATCCAATGCTTCTAAGCTCATTAGGTTGGGTTTGTCATCGAATAAATTTAGCGGAGCTATACCCAATGTATTTGGAAATTTTACAAACATGATAGAATTAGCGTTGGATGAGAATTATTTGACTGGGTGGATTCCAAGTACAGTTAACAAGTTGCATAGCCTTCAATCTTTAAGTCTCAACAACAACAGATTACAAGGGTTCATTATAAATGAACTTTGTCAACATGTTTTCAGGAACAGTTCCAAGATGTCTTGGGAATACTTCTTTGCGAGAGTTGGATTTTAGCTTTACCAAAATAATTTCTTTTATACCCTCATCACTTTGGAGTCTCAAAGATATCTTGATTTTAGGCATATCCTCCAATGCACGAAGTGGAATTATTTCACTAGAGGTATCAAATTTGAGAGCAATTATACTGTTGGACTTGTCAAGAAACCAAATTTCGGGAAGCATCCCCTCAACTATGGGTGGCTTACAAACTTTGGAAACCCTATATTTGGCTCACAACAAATTACAAGGATGTATTCCTGAATCTCTTAGAGGCATGATAGGTATAGAGTCCATGGATCTTTCCCATAATTATCTGTCTGGTGTAATTCCAAAGTCCTTAGAGTTGTTACTCCATCTCAAATACATTAATATTTCCTACAACTTATTGCATGGAGAAATTCCCAATGGTGGGCCTTTTCAAAATTTTACTGTCAAATCTTTTATGATGAATAAAGATCTTTGTGGGAACACCCTACTACAAGTCCCCTCATGTAGGGAAGAAAACAAGCACATGTCAAATAAAATGATGATTATCTTGATAAAATGTTTGTTGCCCATCGTGATTTTCATTTTAGTTGTTTCATGCACTATCTTTTTAATGAAAAAGAGGGATAATGTTAATGATTCAACCAACAGGGATTTAGTAAGTTTGGTGACACCAATTCGGATATCATATTATGAGCTTCTACAAGGAACAAATGGATTTGATGAGAGTAACCTTCTAGGCTTTGGAAGTTTTGGATCTGTATACAAAGTAGTTCTTTCAAATCAAAAGGTAGCTGCTGTTAAAGTATTTAATTTGGATTTCGAAGAAGCCCTAAGAAGCTTTGGTAATGAATGCATTGCTTTATGCAACTTACGTCATCGTAATCTCACTAAGATTATTAGTAGCTGCTCAAATGATAATTTCAAGTCTCTAATCATGGAATTCATGTCAAATGGAAGTCTTGACAAATGGTTGTACTCTCATAACTACTGTTTAAATATCCTGTAAAGGTTGAATATAATGGTTGATGTGGCAAATGCATTGGAGTATCTCCATCATGGTACTACTACTCTAGTTGTTCATTGTGACATAAAACCAAGCAATGTGTCGTTAGATGAAGATATGGTGGCTCATCTTAGTGATTTTGGTATGGCTAAACTATTTGGCGAAGGACAATTGGAAACTTATACAAAAACATTGGCTACGATTGGCTATATGGCACCAGGTAATACTTTATTAATAATCTTGTATTTTCATTATTTTTATTATTCTATTTGAAAGTTCATATTATTCAATCACTGACATATATTTTTCATTTGCATATGTGAAGAATATTAGTAATATAAAATAAAATTTTAACTGCAAGCCTTGTATTCTCCTTTTACATAGAGTATGGATCAAAAGGAGAGATTTCCTTCAAAGGAGATGTGTATAGTTATGGTATCTTGCTAATGGAAATGTTTACAAGAAAGAAGCCAACCGATGAAATGTTTGTTGAAGGTCTAGATTTGAAAGATTGGGTTAGCAAATCAACACCACATTCAATCATCAATATTCTAGATGTCAATTTGCTACACAAAAGGAATCCAAATATTAGTAATATATTACTGCATATATCATCAATTTTTGAGTTGGCATTAAGTTGTTGCACTGAATCACCCGAAGCACGAATCACCATGACTGATGTCTTAGTTTCATTGAAAAAAACAAGGTCATACTTATGCAAACTGTTGGATGCACCACTAGTTCAATAATTTTTATATTCAAGTATTAATTACTATCTCTTTTATCTTGTGATTTATTTTGTTTATGGAACATGTAATATTTTGAAATCGTGATGATATATTTGTTATATTCTAGTCTTCAAGTTATTTCTTTTTGCTCTTACATTTTATGCATTACAATTGTATTTTGGCTATCTAAATTTTGCTTGATTCATTCAGTTTTTTTGTCTAACATAAAAGGATTATAAATTAGGATTTTGAATAAATTTATGGATTATAAATCGTGACATGAAATTCATAAAAATCATTACAACAAAAATTTCTTTAAATTTTCACTTAGAAAGATTTGTAAAGAATAAGATGAGGTAGAACAATTATATAATTACAATTAATAGAAATCATCATTTTATATACATCATTCAATTATAAGTAAACAAGGATATACTTCACATGAACTTGTGTTTAGAAAATAATTCTTAAAAATTGACAATTTAATGAAAATGCAACGAGTAATAACATAATAATTAAAAAATTATAATGGAATGCTATTCACTCACCTACTACATTTCCAAAAAAAAATATAATTTTCCCCTAACCTTTAGCTTCCAACCTATTTTCTCCTTCCTCTCCCAAAGTCCAAAACATATTCATCATTTCTTAAATTATAACTTACATATGATTTCTACAATATTCTTTTCTTAATATTCTATCTTAAACTTATATCCTTCAAATCATTTATCATTAGTCCGGCAACCACAAACAACTATCTCACAAGTAACCAAAGACTAGCATGAGAACTATTAGGCTTAACATTTAATTTATGATTTGACTTCCATCCCGATAATAATATAAAACCCAAACACAACCAACCTTTCAATATAGAAGACCAAATTAAATAATTCTTATTTTCCTAAAGCATCTCATAGGGACCAAAGTATAAGTCATACTCAATCCAAAATAGTATCTAAATAAATCTCCAACATAAAAAAGGTATTGGAATATATCTAAATGAGTCTTTCTCTTTTTTTGTACATTTTATAAAACACTTATGATTAGCTTGCACAATAAACATTCTCAATTCAAAATTTCCAACTAACAATGCATTCCCAATCATCAATACAATATCTTAAAGCATCCAAAATTCAATTTGCTAACACAACTAATATCAATCTTTTTTGTTTGATGATGCTACCAAAATTTAATTATGCACCACAAGTGTACAGGTTTTGAAAATAATATTTGGTAAATCAAGGTTGATCCCATAGAAACTCAATTGAATAGGTAAATAGACACTAGAAATTTAAGTTTTATTTAAGTTGAGCGAATCAAAATACGAATAATGAAAATATTAATTCAAATGAACTAAAATATTAATTTTAATATGCTGGAAAATATCAATTGACACAAGCAACTTAGAGTGACTAATCCATTTTTTAAGTTTTAGAGCATGTTTTTACCTAAATAAATATATTTAAATTTTAACTTGTTAATCTAGAGTTTAGATAGATGTAGGGTCTTCCGATCATCTACATTCCTCTCTTAAATAAAAATATTATTCCTTATATTGTTATTCAAGAAGCATTAATTAGAATGATTTCACTCTAATATGATTATGTGAGTCTCATAGGTATAATCATATCCTAAAGGCAAATTAGAATAATTTCTAATATCACATTATTCAGTTAAAGGTCCAATATAGATCCATCTCCCAATGTTAACCTAAATTCCCCACATTCATACTTAATGTTGACCAGGCACTAAGCAGATAATAAATTTAAACTGAATAAACACAATTAAAATTAAATATAGATAAATGGTTCAAATACCCTCAAATTCTTAAATCAGTTCATAGTTACTCTAGATCTAAAAAGAATTAGTCATACATGGCTTTCATCAAATCCATAATAAGATTCAAGAAAAGCATAAAGAATAAGAAAATAAAGAAATAAGAAGAAAGGTGAAGGCACAAATGGACAATGAAATCTCCTGCATTTTCCTTGCGTACAAGATCATTTGCGCCTTCTCTCTCCCCTCTATTTCTCCTCTAGACGTTGGCTTGCGTGTGTAGTGGAATGTGTGCGTGGATGTGGATGTAGATGTGTATGTGCGTGGGATGTTCTCAATATGGATGTAAGGATATATTCATCAATTGCCAAAAAAGGAATTTGCCAAGATCTTCGCTGCATATCCTCTGGAGGCTGGAGCTTCCCCTTCTTGTTTTTTTTCTTCATGATCTTTTAATCTTTCTTTTCTCTTGATTTCCCAAGATCTTCTCTTTACATTGCTTCCTAAAAATAACAAAATAATAAAATAAAAGGGAATAGAACAAAACAAAAATAAAATTTTTTAAAAACATTAAATTATTCTTATTATCAGTTATGATTTAATGAATCCCTAAAAATATTGCACCATTTGATAGATTTGCTATTTTAAATTCATGATCTTTTAAAATTATATCGATAACTCTCCAAATATATCAAAAATATATCTCAAATATAATAAAAATTGGAGACATTTGACAATAAACTTCTCAATCTAACAACTATAAACTAAATCCTTATCTTTGTTTTTCATCAGCAACAATCCACATGGAAAAGAAGCTATTTGTCATGCCACAAGCTAAATCCAGCAACTTTAAACAGGATCTTTGAATCTTAAAGCCTTGGAATTCCAATTTCTTCACAAGGTTAAGTAAAACATTGTTTAAGTTTTTTCTATTCTTCATATTACATAAACCCTAGCTATCTAACAATTTCAACAACAATTCAAAAATATTCTTCTCTTAGACATTATAACAAACACCTTATGTGCCATCATTGTCAAGAAAGTTCATCAAACACACCAATCGATAATTTCAACTTGATTGAATTTCCAAAATGTAGAAGCTAAAATATATCCACTACTGCATAGGGATGATGTAACATCTCCCTCTCACCTTTTAAACACTGGACGTGACATACCCTCTCAGGTCTAGCCTCATGACCAGACGTGAGAGAGGCTACCTTGCATGTAAGCCATGTTCCCCTTTCACATCCAGTCACGTGCTCCCGTCTGGTTTTTAGTTTCTGGATGTGAGGACCCACCTCTTTAAACAACCACTCCACCACAACCTCCTTCCACTTCTCGAACTCAGCCACCATCCTCAGAATCACCTTCGACCCTTTGCTCAGTTGAACCTACCCATTCGGGCTCGCCTGCCCTGATCTTCTCCTTGCTCGTCTATTCCTCCTCCGTGCCGCTCTGCATCTTGTATTTTTTTCTTGATGACATATCCTAGAGCTTCAGGTTCTTCATCTCCGTCTTCTTGATTTGGTCCTTTTTCGTGTTCACTGTTCCAAGTTCGATGTCAGCCCTCATCCATTGAAGTGGACGCATAGCGGAACATTCACTCTGAACTCTGAAAGGTCTCGTCTCGAAGCCCTTTCGCAGGACATTCTGGTAAATGCCATTATTAACCGTCCAAGCTCAGTATTGATTGCATTTCTACCTTGTGCTATGGTTGTCTAAAATTTCTCTGTTTTCTTGTTAAATCATAGATAAGGGTTTTGTGTGGGGTAGATCATGAAGATTTGAAGCAGCATTCCCATGTTTCGATAATAATAAGAGAAGTGGTGAGTATCAATAACATTGTTCATTGTGATTGATTTTAGCATCTAATCTTAGTGTTCCTGATTTTTAAATTCTGCTTCTTGCTATTTCAGACTCTTATCGCGAAGCAATGGCACTTTGAATATAATACTCCGAACTCTGAAGAAGAAAACTTTTGCGCTTCGAACTGCGATTGAGTTGGATGTTGATAATGAGATCCCAGAGACAGGAAGTCCAAAAGCTCCATTACGGAAATACAAGTCAAGGTTAAATGGAAAGAAGCTATCTAACATCTCAGTTGCCTTATTTGCTTAGAGAGCACCGATGCATCAAGGGGTTTAAGATTATGTGTATATAAATAGATAACGTTGAAACTGTTGTTTGTAGATTAAATTAAATCGGCACATATCTGGGCAGGATAAGATCTCCTGGAACAGATCTTCTTAGCTGATTTTACACTTAACAAGAAATCTTTCACAAGTCGGCCATATCTTCAAATCCTTCATTCGAAGATTGCATTTGGTTTTGGCCTATGTGTGTAATGTTTAAGATTTTCAGTGTATAGGCAGAGAGGTAGAGAGATTGTGGGGATTTTTTTCAGACTTTTACTTGTTACCTACTTTTATGATTGAACTTTAGCTTGCCTTCATTTCACTAGACAATAAAATGGGCTATGTCTTGGAAGTAATAAATGAATCTTTAGCTTGCCTTCATTTTTTATTCTTTTCTTGAGCTGGAATCATAATTTTTGTATTTGTATTCTGCAGGGAAGAGCAGCCTGGCCAAGAGAAGTGATGTGTCTTGCTCCACCCAATAGCGTTTGTGAGTGGTAGTTTTGTGATAGAAGACATTGAATTGAATAGCTTCCATTTGATGTTAACCTGTTAATTTGTTGTTTATAGGTATTTGGCATCAACACCAACACATTTCATGGTTGTGCAACATTTTTCTTAGACACAAACTTTCACATGTGAAGAAATATGAGGTTAGGGAGTATTTTGTGTGTAACTTCATGTTGTTGATTAAGCATGCAAATTAATAAGATTTATGTGTTTCTGCGTGTGGTAAACTTTTATGTTGCTATTGTTTATTTGTTCCCCATTGGCAGCATTGTGTTAATGCGTTCAGTTTGCATGATGCCATGATATATGTGTCAGGTAGATTGTGCTTGACTTTCATTGTCTATTCTTTAATGAAG